>VWZO01019915.1:316968-440940 GCA_013396975.1 Bucco capensis
GGGCAACTTGCCCCTGGCTGTGGCAAGAGAGGAGCCCCGAAGAGGAGATGCAAGGACTCCCTGAAACAACAGCTCAGCCTTGGCCATATTGCTCCCCTGAACTGCTCTCCTCTGGCCTCCACTCAGCAGCTCTGCACACACACTAGTTTGAATGCCGCCCATGGTTTGGAGCAGGCACTCAGGATCACTCTGGAGGAGGAAAGACAGCGTAGAAAGAATCATGTCTTGCAGCTTCTACCTCCTGAGGAGTCCTTGTGCTGTGCCTTTGGGAACCACTCTTGTCTGTCCCAAATTGGCCTTTGCAGCCAGCAGCGCTTGGAAAAAGCTCTTGGGAAGAGTGTGGATGGAGCCCTCCCTGGAGCTGCATTCGTGAGGCCTAGCCAGGATGACTCCTATATCCACACTTCTGTACGCTGATTAGTACCACTAAGCAGTGACATTCCTTCTCTTCCTCTCCCAGTGTTTCTCTGTAGAATAGGTTTTTTAAACTAACACATCATTAAGTAAAAAAAAGGGATCTTGATGAGATCAGACTTACATGCCTTTTTGCTGCAGAGCAGCACACAAAGTGATGTACATTCAAAATCTCTGTTTTCTAGTCTTACAAGCAGAGATCTAAGCCATATACGTGGGTGTTTTGCACTGTCAGCTCAGTGCTGATGCATTAAGCACTCTATCAACTCTGAAGGCCCCCAGCTAGAGAAATTTGCAGTTCATTCTTTTAGAGGTGGAGGTAGTTAGAAGGACAGACAGTGTGTCTGTCCCTCCTTAACCTCCAATTTGTTCTACTGCCTAAGGAAACTCTTGCACGTTCCCATGCTTAGCTGAGGTACTGCAGCCCCTGCTTCTGCCCAAACCCCTCATACCTTCCAAAAAGCTTAGTGTTACTGATTCCAGCACAACTGTCAGATTTCAGGAGTTACTAATTCTGATGGCACACATCTGGGTCCTTTAAGTTCTGTGTTATATTGTATTCATAGCTTCTTTCTTCAGTTCTAGAATACTTTCCATTTTAGGAAGGAAAGAAATCTCCTCAAGTGTGGAATCAAATAAACCCTGTAATTCTAAAACACAGACAGCTGACAGCATTGTATGAGACAATGAGTTAGAAGATGAAGCTGTGCCTTTGTTATTCTACTTTTCTTCCTTTAAATAGAAGAGTTGGTGAAGCTGATGTGATAAAAGAAGAATGGCACAGAGAAAGAGAAACTGGGTAATCTTCACATCTCACTTAATCACTTTTGGATACAAAGAGGTAAAACTGCAACTTGTCTCCCCTGCCT
Organism: Bucco capensis; assembly: GCA_013396975.1. Lineage (NCBI taxonomy): Eukaryota > Metazoa > Chordata > Aves > Piciformes > Bucconidae > Bucco > Bucco capensis. Next base: position 318,252 of record VWZO01019915.1, read on the forward strand.
AGTACCTTCATGTGCTACCAATAATAAAACAAAGCACTCTGAGTTTTTAGCTTTTTGAAGAGGCAATATTAGACAACATGATTCAAAATAAATTGACTTAAAACAACCAACCAAACCTTTGCTGTTTAAAAAAAACCACCAAAGCTACTGTGTATTTTTCACCACAGGATAAATGAAGTGTTTATAGAGACTGTAGCTTAGCAGTGTGAGCTGAAGCACTGTTTATAACTGTGTACTCTCAAGAGTGTGTCTTGAATAAAACCCCATAAGAGAACCCATAAAAGAAAAAGTTGTACTTCAGTCAAGATACTTTCCTTGAAGGATTCTTCTCAGAGCTGCTTCTGCCTTAGCTTAGCAACAGACTTCAGCAGGAAAGCAGCTGGGAGAGGACACCACTGAATGCACATACCAGCTTATACACACATGGGCTAAGTGAAGAAGTCTGCTCTGGAGCAGCTGAGAGCACAGAGAACCATCAGCCTGAGAATTCTGACAAACAAAATGTACTGGAAGAAATACCAAAGCAATCAGTGTCCTGCTTTATCTCATTCTCTTTGAGCACTCAGACTGGCTAACAAACTCTTTGCCCTAAGTAAGCACTCTTGTAGTTAGTTACACCTCAGTGGACTCTTTCAAGGTCATGAGGAGTAAATGGTGACAAAGAGCTAAAAAATGCCTGTCTCCCTTCTACCTGTTCTGACACATATTTCTAAGAGTCATCAATTCCATTTACCTCTTGAATTATGTCAAAATATTCCAGGATTTAAGGCCTCAGCAAGGCATACAGTAAAACTTGCTCTCAAGGTACACTTCCAACATGCTCTACAGAAGTAGATACTCCATCTGCTGTTTAAAGGGCTCTAAAACAGCTCTATGTTAGTTAAATTTCTATAACTATAAGCTACTGCTGCCAAGAGGAATTTTGTTGGCTCCAGCTGAGGCTGTACAGAGTATGGGCACCACGAGTAATGGGACTTGTGAGAAGTTCAAACACAATAAAATGCTACCCTTGAAATCAAGATAATGATTATTTCAGTCTCAGCCTGATTAGAAACATCACTGCTGATTGTTTCTGCAGAACTGCCTACAGATCCATTCATGTTCTGCTCCCAGACTGCTGTCTGGATTTTCCCAGGTGCTGACAGGCTCAACTGCTTGGTTTTGAACTGCCAAGCTTGTTAGCTTTACCCTGTTACAACTCATCAAACAGATGCAGGCATTTTACACTCAGAATTCTAAAATGCTCAGTGTTCACACTTTGTAGACACCGAAGATTGAAGTGCTCCAGAATTACTGCACTGACTGCATTGTTCACTTCTAGGTTTAGTTTTACAGCCTTCCATTTGGAATGTATTTCAGAGCAGCCTCCTCCTCTCTTAAATTGCACTTTGTTTTATCCACATCTACCTGCACAATGTTAATTTGGCACTGAATCAGAAAGATCTCCCCATTCATGACTCTATGAGCTGACACACATTTCTTGGAGTGATGGAGGGAGAAAAGCTGCAGTACTACACTGAGGAGCTACAGGGGAGAGACTTGTGCCAGTACTGGCCAATGCAGAAACATAAACTGAGAGGATTTGATCCTGTCAAACCCAAAGCTGAAGAAACATCATTTGCAGGGAGTTCTGCTGACTTTAGGATCAGTAGCAACCCAGAAAAATGCTTCAGTACCGATAAAGCCATCTTCATTAGGGGACAATTTTGCCTATTAATGGATATTTCAGATGGGTAACTAAATGGTCTCTCTCCTTCTCTGATCTTTTTGTATAGCCTCTCTTTTCTCTTTAATAATACAGAATGATAAATCTCCCAGTAAGTGAGGTCTGTATATCTAATACCTTGGGCACATTACATTTGAGTGGTTCATGATTGAACTTCCATCTCTCCTGTGGTTGTTAACTCTCTGAAAGAGTATGCAAAGCTGGGAAATGAAGTAGCTTTTTCTATATGGCTGTGTTACAATCCTGGCACATACAGCTTTCTTCTATTGCCTTTCAACACAGATTTCCATGTTCAAATGGATATGCATTAGTATTTTGGACTGACACAAACCAGACACAGTCAATTCATCAGGACCTACAGTCTGAGAAAGGCACTTTTAGGCATCTGAAAACATAAAGATTTGTGCTTTCCTGGATATATAATGAGCCAAAGTCAATGTTTGCTGTTAAGCAAGACGTCAGAGGGTGAGAAAACTGATTCTCCCCAGCTGAGCAGGGCAGTAGATGAGATCTGTGACACCTTCTCCTTCTGCACAGTGAGTGCTCTGCAGGGTCCCTACCCACCAGTCAGAGATGGTTGTGTTGGCAACACACATCTGAACCCAAGAGTAGAACAGTGAGATGCTCTACAAGGCAATGGCCATTTATTCAATCACACAAACACAGGGAGAACTTGTCTCTATGGCATTAGACATTGATGATTTCACTTTAGTTCTGCTGAATCTGCTTTGCTACTGCAATAAATATTTGCCTGAGACAGCGCCATAATTAATCATCTTTTCAGCTCCTCAGTAAGAGTTCAGAGCTCTTTCTTTCCTCCTCTTTGGTACTCTTCCATCACAACTATAAATACTGATCTGCCAGTCAAGCAGCTCCCAGCTGATAATGTCCTGCACAAAAGGACACCAGAGGATGTCACTACCACTCCAGGCTGCATGCAAGCAGATATCCTTTTCTCTAAAGAGCTCCATGGCAGAGAGAAGGCACTCAGATTCCTATGCACTACCTTAGAAGCAAAGCTGCAGCAGCAACTACTGCCCATGATACTTTTGTTCTTTTATTTTTTTCTTTTTCCTTATTTTCTTTTTTCTCTTTTCTTTCTTTTTCCCCCAAGAGAAAGAATCAGTCTCTATATACCCACAAGCATACTTTATGCTAAGGAAAACACTTCTCATTAAAACCACACTAGAAGTAAAGTTCACAAGGTGACTGAAAGCAAGGCAACAAGACCTTCTATAAACTCTGCTGTCTGTACATAGACAAATTAATTAGCCCTCACTACAACCACAGGAAGTTTCTCCTTCATCACTGAATGAAGCTAAATGCACCTGCTCCCTTTCCTTTAATGATAAGCCAACTCCTACCAAGACACTGCCTTCTTTCAATGATTAAAGAGCTACAAGGCAAGTGCCAGTAATACTCCATGTCCTCCTTCTGTAATCTAATCTTTGCCCCGTAGAAACTGCTGATGAGAGCTTGCTTCCACTGAAAATTTGCATAAAACCAATCCATGTCATGTTGCATGGAAAGGGATGGGTGCCCCAGTATTTACTGGCATGGTGCTATGAGGAATCACTCTGATGCAGAAGTGATATACAGCCTTGTATCAGTATCAGGCTTTGGTGCATGGTTACTGGTTTGGAAGCAAATGAACTTTTTAATGATGACAAATACAGAAGAATATACAGCTCCATCCCTGGAAATGTTCAAGGCCAGGTTGGATGGAGCTTTGAACAACCAAGTGAAAGGTGTCCCTGTCCATGGCAGGGGGATTGGAACTACATGACCTTTAGAGTCCCCCTCAATCCAAACCATTCTGTGATCCTGTGAAATATATGCATTTTTTTCAGTCAATTTTTTGGATAAACCAGCAGGATGATCTTCCCACAACTAAAACTTCATTGCACTTCAAAGTGTTTGAAAGATGAGATTCCCATCCAGCAACCTAACATCTATCAGTGACAACTGAAATTCCAGATGCTGATTATACTATTGACAGTAAAGTTTGGCAATAGAAGCTAATATAAGAATCAGAAAAATTAACTTGCGGTATTTCAGGTCTCATGTCCAAAAACTATTAAAGAGGGGAAGAAGTTACAACATTTAAGGGCAATTTCAGGGCTTAGGATCAGTCAGCTTTTTGTGAGACATTTCAGAAACAGGAGAGAGAAAGCCACAACCTTTTGGGACAAGAGAACACACCTGCAAGCTGAACTCAGCCTTCCTAAGGGGTGTTGAGCCGTTCACCTCAACCTTATCCACACCTTCGATAAACCTCGGAAACCGGTGCCTCTCTCTTGCCTTCGGCCCCTAAGTTAAACTCCTGTTTCGGTTCAGACGAAGTGTCTCCCTTCACTATAGTCTCAGAAAAACACGCTTGGGAGAACACAAGCGGAAATAGAGCTCTGCCCCGCCGTGGAGGCACCGCGGTGCCGGCCAACCTCCCCGCCCCCGACGGCAGCGGCGACAGCGGCTCCGCCTCGGCGCGACGCTCGGGGCCTGTCAAGAGGGAGCTGCCCTCGCCCCTCCTCAGGTGGGCTCCAGGGTGCCGGTGGACTGAGGCGTACGACGAAATAGCGGCTGACAGGGCTAAGGGGAAGGGGATCTCGACGGGTTTGTGGCGGGCACCCAGTTCTGCCTCTTCAGGCTGCCATGAAAGGGCCTTAAGTGAGGCTGCTCCCCTCATCACCCACTCAGCGTCCATCTCTGGCCACCTGCCGCCGCTTCCCAGCAGCTTTCCTCCCGTCCCGCCGCGACTTACTGACACGGCGTCGGGGTTCCGTGAGGGGCTCCGCACTGCCTTCGCTCACCTGGGACCCGTGCGAGGAGCGAGGCGGCAACCCGCGGCCGGCAGTGCCCGGGAGGCGACGGGGAGCGAATGAGTCAGGCGACACCGGCCCATCCGAGCCGCTGACCTGAAACCACCTAACCGCAGCTCTGCCTCACTCGTCCCCGCCCGCCTCGGGCCCGGCAGCCACCTGCAGCGTTGGACCCGCCCGCGGCCGCGGGGCTAAAGGCGAGGCAGGGCCAAAGGCGAGGCGGGATCGTAGCGCTGCGCGGGCTAGGTGCGGCCCTGAGGTAAAGGGCCGGGCCAGGCCCGTGAGGAGAACAGAGCGGAGTAATGACTCTAAAATAGTTCACTATTAGAGCTTTCGGCCTTGGCATTTCTTTGCCCTTCGCCTGCCCTCAGTGGTTTAAGGTAGCAACTGGCCCTCTCCAGCTTTTTTTCTCCAGGGAGTTCAAGACAGTTGGAGGTGGAGAGGTTAATTGCAGCATGTAGCTACAGGTGGTAGGTACATCTGCTAAAAGCAGGTGAAGGTCCAAATTAAAAGTCAGTCCAGATCCTTTGAGTGGTATCAGAATGAAAGGCTGCAGCTGAAGTTGCTTGCAGCTGTGAATATAGCACATTCGGATATTCAAATTGTGTGTTTGAAGCTTAGTTTTCAAGCAAGAGGCTGGAAGGAACTGGCTGGAAAAACTGACAAAAATAACATGAATGCAGTAGCTTCCCTCTTCAGCATAAATCCATTTCAATAAATTTCTATCAAACTTGTGCAGGTTTTTGTGACTGAGGAGTTTCTCTGCTATCAAGTCAGTGAGTCCAAGGACAGCAGTTTTGCATAGAAGCATTGCCTGAAAAGAGAACAAACACCAAACTGCACTGCCTCCCTGTCCAAGGTAAAATGTTACAATGAAATATAAAATATTTATATATATATATAAAAAATAAAATATCCTGTGGGGCTTGCTTGTTTCTGAGGGCAATGCTAAGGAGAGCAGAAATGAAAACTGGTACACACTCAGTCTTAAAATGAGAGATTATTTCAACAAGTGTAATGTGGGTCAAAAGAGTAATTCAATGGTAGGTTTTATTTCTATTAGGTAGTTTTTGTTATTCTGGTAACAGTCATTTTATATATTATCCTGTGCAGCAAACACATACCTTTGTGTAAAGCAAATCTGAGAAGCACATTGTTCACCTGCTAGGTTGCACTGCAGCTCTGACAACAAAGAACAACAAAGAAGTTTTCTGCTTTGTGTACTTTGTCTAATTGCTTGGGTGTAGGCTGCATTCAAGATAAAAAAAAAACCCAACAGTTTGTTCTTCTCCCACCCCAGGAAATAAAAACACTCAAATACAATGGAGATGAGAAGTACAAGCTAAGAAACTTAAAACTAAGCTTGGACTTTTGCATCTGCTGAAATAAATGATTAAACTGCTTCAGGATTTTAATAAAGGTCAAATGTGGGACAGCCTACAGAAAAATTAAATTGCAATACATTAGGGAGTCAGGTCAAAAAAATCTATTCTATTGGATAGAAATCTCATTTCAGGTTGTAACTTATACATAATATTTTAATTATAAGCAAAATCTGGGTTTGGTGGGTTGTTTTTTTCAGAGTTTATTAATAAAAAATTCTAATCCTTGTGATGAAATAAGAATAGATGTTTTGCCATAGCTAATCCAAGTCAAGTCATGTGAAAACCTTTATCAAGCTATTTTTCTTCTGTGTATTGTGTCCAGAACTGAAAGCTAACAGTGAAATATCTTTCCCCATGTTCAGATAACTGTATGTCAATAGCACAGAGCTATGGATGATTCATTCATCTTCACTTCCTACTACCTCTGCTAGAAATTAAGATGAAGGTTCAGAGGAAAGTTCCTTAAGAGTGCAAGATACATTATAAAACCCTCTTGCTTCTTTTATTAAGAGATCACGCTCCCTTACAGGCCCTGCTGGAGCCTTCTCTTCTCCAGGCTGAACAAGCCCTGATCTCTCAGCCTGTCCACATAGGAGAGGAGCTCCAGCCCCCAGGCATCTCCATCCCTTTGTGGCCCATTATTGCAACTAAGGAATTAGAGCTTAGGACATGGGTTTCTGCACTGTTATCTCCTCTCCAAAAGAACTCAAGTTTGATCTGTTCTGTTTATTTCATCTCTACTCATCTTCTCAAGGAGAGTTTTGTAGACTAAGCTCACATTTCTCAAACTTCTTTGTGATCATCTGAAAAAAATAAATCATGGGATCAGTCAATATTTCAGTAAGAAATAACAAAGTTCCTCCTTTTATTTCTTTCTTTGTTTTTCTCCTTGGTGGAAGCATTTACTCTTCCAGGGCCGATTCCAGAGATGGATGATGGGAATGTTCAGGTGATGATGTTCTTAAGGTAGAGCTTAATTGATAGGAGACATTGCGAATCCGGCGTTGGAGCTCCTGTGCAGCACAGTCCCTACATAAAAAGCATTTTGCAGTGAGACTAAATACTTCTCAGAAGTCATCACCATGCTCTCATAGTCATTATCATCTATTTTTTGTTCTATTTAAGATTGTCAGCTTTTAAATTTTCTTTTCAAAGAGGATGTGGATAGGGCATCTACCACCTCTCTGGGCAACCTCTTCCAGTGTTCCATCACCCTCATTGATCAAGAAAAAAACATAAGGCAGCTGGACCAAGCCTCCTGCTTATTATCACTGTGGTAGTGCTCATTTAAGGCCTGACAGCACTGGCACTTCCACCTCCTCATTTCAGGCATTATTTCATTCTGCACCAAGGCAGAAAATCAATACAACTAGCTACATCAGTGGTAGAACACGGATATCATCTACCCACTTGTTTAAACTGACAACAACAGAAGAAAACCAGTCAGTACTGACATGTGCTGCTTCTGTTCTATACTCTCATGAAACTGACTTCAATGACAGTGTGCTTCCTCACTGGCTAATTTGCTGCAGCAGCTCAACACAAACATATCTACTTGCCTCTCAATACGCTCAGTCTCCAGCTGTCCTCTGGTGATATCCAGTTCTGACTCCAGCTGAGCTGCTCTTTTCCTCAGCTGAGTAAAATCGTGACTCTGGACAGCACTGCAAAGTCCATACACTTCAGATAGCAACTCTAATCCTCCAGGTATGTTACCACATACATTTATCCCAAATTAAAAGGGCAGCTGTACCATGCAATTGTGATTAAGAACATTTTGGGGGAGAGTAAAATACAACCCTACATAGAGAAATCTATTAGGGTACAGCTGAGGAATCAGAAGCAGGTTTTTGGTATCTTCTGCTGATAAATCAAGGTATATTAGCCATTTGCAAAGGTAGCTACATATAAAGCCATCTCTTTGTAGATACACTTGGGAAGGAGACTATTGCAGGTTTTTTCATTCAAGTCATCTACTCACAGTTTGTTTTCTGCCAAAGCAAGCTGTTCCTGGAGGAACTGAATTTCAGAGTCTTTGACTCTCCCTGCTATCTGGGACTGATTCTCTTTCTCTTGCTGGGACATAAGCAAAGATTCCAGGTTTTTCACAGAGGCTCTTTCATTTCCCAGTTGTTTTCTCAGCAGCTCTGCTTCTGAATGGGCTGACTCACACTTGCTCTGCAGCTAAACACAGATTTGAGAGTTTGAGTTGTCTGTCTGTTAAGCTTACTGGCTATCTACTATGAAAATGTGTTTTTTGTTTGTTTAATAAGAGAGAGAAAAAAAGAAACCATCATCTGGAATCAATGACCAAAATTTGCTCTTACTCCAAGATGAATGATTAGTGTTGTATTTGTCCTCAGTCAAAATAATCCTGTGTCAGATTTATTCATTCACCCAATCTGCACATAAATGGACTTGGTACAAATGGCAGAATGCTATGAAATCTGTGGCCCAATGGATACAGACTGGAGCCAGAATCATGAAGAAGCCTCTTGTTGAGGCAAGAAATTACTGATTAACAATTTGCATGCAGGAAATGATCCCTACTATAACAAATCCTATCTACATCACCAGTAGAGTGAAATTACTCTTATTTTACCTAACATGGAGTGGGGAAAGGCAAAAAAGAATAAATTCATAAAATCCCAAACTCAAACCTCCAGAGTTCATTGTAGCAAATACATTTAAAATAGAGAAGTGGCATTGAGCAGGATTTTAAAGAGCTGCAGGGTTCAAATACTACCAGCCCACTTCATAGGTGAGCTATTGAAAGAACAAATCAACTCACTTTCTCCATCTCTGTTTCAAGGGACTCCATTTTCTCTTCCAGCTTGTGGTTCTTTGACTCTGCACTGATTAGTGCCAGTCTGACAGAGCTGCAGTCTGCTTCTGCTTGGTGGTATTTTGCTTCCCAGCTCTCTCCTTGCTCACAAGCTTTGTGGTAGTTCTCAAGAAGCTCACAGTTCTCTCTCTCCTAACACGTAAAGTTTGTCTGTTTAATAATTTCCAGTAAGCTTCACAAATTGATTACATTTAATTAAAACAACAGCTTTTATTAACAGGTTTAATCCATATACTCACTTTAGACTTAAGGACAGCCTTCAGCCTGACAATATCTGTGTTTGAATCCTGGGCTTTCAACTTCAGGTTTTCAAGCTCATTTTGATACTTTTCTAGTTTTTGATATAGTTCCTACGAAGAAAGATTTGTTTCAGAAGGTTAAAGTATGCTGTTTGTACCTTCAGAAAGAAATAGTGTGTATCTTACACCTAGAGCTTGGTTAGCTCATTATTTAAAAGCTACATAAGGTCTAAACTACATATTTCTATAAACAAATTTTGCCTTTGAAAAGAACTTTTGTGTCTTTGGTTTATAAATAATGCTAAACCTTCTCAAAAAGGAAAAAATAGTCAATAAAAGACTGTAGCAGTTAAGAAGAAAACCACAGCCAGGTGGTCATAACAAAATTGCCTGCTCCATTTAAAGAGCTGGGCTCAGTCAGCTCCCCTCTTTTTCCCTTCACAGTCTCTTAAAAGCCCAGCTTAAAAAATGAAGTAGCTAATTAAGTAGTTATTTCCTAGTCAGCAGAAATAAAGGCAGAAGTATTAGGAGAACACAAGACACAATTTCTGTCAACTATTGCCTCGAGAAACAGAACAGAATGAGGAGAAGAACTGCAGCAAGGCTGCCTTGAACTGCTCTGTTCAGAAGCACTTCCTTCCTTTTCAGTACCAGAACTGGGGCACATGTGTGGGCTGAAGGGGTAGGGGATGGAGAAGGCTATGGAGAAATCCCTGTTCCTCTTGTGAAAAGGCTGTGAGTTGCTGAGAAAGGTGCTCTGGAAATCAGTGAACTTCTCCAGTAAGCCTAAGTGAAGAAATGAGAATGCTACCCAAAATATTTTGAGAATCACCTAAATTAACTGAAGAAGAACCTAGAGGAACCAATATATATCACAAAGGCAAGCCTATTAAAAAGTAGTATATCTGTGAGGCTCAGAGCAACAGTTTTTCCTTTCTATGTAAGGGTTCTATGCACAAATATACCTGATTTTCTTCCTTAATTTTAGAAAGATGCTCTTGCAACCTGTCATTCTCCTGAGCTAAGGATTCTCTGTTCTGGTGAGTCTGTGCCAGTTCTTTGTTGGTTTCTTGGAGCTGCTGATGCAAGCTGTTGATATCTTTCTCAAAGACACAGACTGCTTCTGTACGTTTTCTATGCAGCAAACAATAAATACTTCAGCTGTGACAATACTGCCCAACCTAATCCAACTGATAGCTTTTGCAGTGATTAAGTTTGTAAGTCATGATACAAAGCTGTAACACTTGGATATTTAATAGGGTTTAAAAAAATAAAAACATTAGCATGTCTCATGATTAAATTTTTTACTTTATGTTCTAAGTTAATGAAAATGTAATAGTGATCTTGACATTTTATCCTTACCTTATGGAATGCTTCAACTCAGCAATCAGACTCTTGGAATCTGAAATGATTTTCTCCTTGAAAAGAAATACAAAATTAAACTCAATCTCTTACCACTCCTCAGTATAAATGGAAAAAACAATTATTTCTATTTTCCTTCTATTCAGCTAGCTGATTAATTTAACTATTTAATGCAAAATGTAGTGTGGTTTTCCAAGTTTCATCATGTACTGTTCAGAACTGGGAATTCTGATCACCTGGTTTGGCAAATAAAGGAACAATAATTATTATCTTCTGCAGAATGTAATAGATTATATTATTATATTTTTATATTATCTGGCATCCTACATCTCTAACATCAGTGGACCCCAAGGAAGAATTTAGGCTGAGTTTTATGATAAAATATTTTACTGGCTAATTTACTCTTCTCCACTTCAGGAAAGTACTTACAAATCTACTCTCCTGATAAGTATAAACCATACAAAACATCAAACATGAGAGGAGCTCAGCACTGCTCAAACCTACAGATGTTGGAAGTCAACTTGAGTTTTACTATTGCCTTGAAAGTGGAGCAGAACTAGGTCAGCACTGAGCACTGTTGTAGATACCAATATAAGACAGGTGATAACTCAGCAGATCCTTTCCCTATTGATCTTTTGTGACTATGACTAATTTGCTAGAACATACTTTAATTGTCAGGCTTTCCTCCAAAGTAGCAATTCTCTCTTGTCCTTCTTCCACACTGCCTTGCAGAGCTGCCTTCTCTTTATTAAGTTGAGCAATTTTTTCTTTCAAAGCACAGATCTCCTGTCCCTGTACAAGGCTTTGTCTTGAAAAGTTACCTGGACACAAGCAGAAAGGTCTCCTTTTTATCATTTTTATTCATTCAGCCCACTTGACATAAAAATCCCTCTGACACACTTCTGAAGTATAAAAAGAACATGGCCAAAGCTCCCTTGCAAGAGAGCACTGAAGCATGTAACTTTTTGAAACACAGAAATAATCCAACTCATACTTGTAGAACTACACTCTTCTTAGATCAAGGCCTAAATATACTTGGCTCAAACCAAATCTATCTTCAAACAGCAAATGTCTAGATCACTAAACCCCACTTCCTTTACTCCCATAATATAAAAAGGTACAATATAGGATTTATACTCTAAAGGATGCTTTCCTGATTGCATCATCAGCATCTTCTTATGGTGCTGAGGAGGTGCACATGTATGGATGATCTTAGCAGAACATACATGTAACTGATATGCTCAGACACTGCACATTGGTACCAACACTGACAGTCTCTATTGTCACTGAACCTTACTTGCAAAAGCTTTATTACCTAGTTTTAAAACACAAAAAACTTCCAACAATGAAAGAAAACAAGTGCTGAGCACCTGAACTGTGAAAGCTGGCAGAAGGATATTTATTTGCATTCAACACTTTTTCTTTCAACCCATAAGAAAAGAAAAAGAAAAACCCTATAATATACCAATTAGCCTATTGAGTTTGGTTACCAAAATGGTGTCTGTCACTCACCAATTTTTTCATCCAAAAGCATAATTTTCTCTTGGAGAAGCTGCATTTCATCTTTTTTCTTATCAAGGCTTTGCTGAGCCTCTGCAAGACTCTGTTCTGTCTTTGCATTCAATACACTGGAAAAGCAGAATCAGTACACAATTCAGACTTTATGCTTCCCCGTTTTTGAAATGTCACTGAAATGGCAACAGTTAGGAAAAAGGGAGATTCTGCTGTATATTTTAGACTATTTGGGCTATTTTCTTAATGTTAACCTTCATCTCTGCATATTCTAGACTTAATACTCCTGTATTTAAGGAAATACAAGAGGAAAAAGTTGCACTATCTTCTCTTGCAGCCTGTTCACTCTGTAGCCTAATTGAGTCTGTGATTTAATTCCTTCACATCTCACCACACAATCTTTCCCTCCAGTTAGTAAATGATCCTTTTCTATCTTGCACTCACTGATCTATACTTTCTCCTCTGAAGACTTCCACTGAGCCTAGTTCCACTGCCTGCTTCTGAACATGGTTAGGAGCTCCAGTTGAGCAGCAGGCCATAAACCTTCTGCATGGCCTCAGTTTTACTTCCTCTCATGAAAAAGCTCCAAGGCTAAAAAAACAAAAAGGTGTTTGAAACTACCTACATGAGACATTCATTAGTTTGAGTGTTTCCTTGCCTCTACAAAAACAAGAAGAAAAAAGTAGATATGCCATTTACCACAAAAGCATCCTTCCCTGCAGCTTCAATAGAAAGCTCCTGACTTTAAGTCTGAGTGACTTTAATTTTTCCCTGCAGATGGTTTTCAGCACATCATCATATCAACAAGCCAAGAACATTTACATCTAAATAAGCAATGAGGAAAGCAATTTCATTCCAAAAAGAAGGATAGCTTACAAGGACAACTATCATAAATTCCTTTCCCCTTGAGCTCTATAAGTTAGGAAATGTTACTCATCAAACTAATGCAACTATACACTTTTACTTACCTAAGTGAGACATATTCAGCTTTCTGTTGGCTTAGCTTAGTTTCAGATTCCAGTGCTCTTCTTGCCAATTTTTTCATCTCAGATTCCAGAAAGCCAATAGTGTCTTTCATTAGTGCCACTCTGGACATCTGTTCTAACTGTTCACTGCTTAACTAGGAATAGAATGAAACATTAAAAACTGAAAAAAAGCTGATTTATACATAGAATTTCTCCTTCATTCAAATTCTACTCTGTTTTTAGCACAAATTTTTTTTACTGAAGAAGAAATGTCCAAGTATCTCATTTACTCAGGGCCTGATTCCAAGTCTACTGAATGTATTCTGCAAAGAGCTGAAAAGTGATTTTTCACTTCCTCTGAACGACAATAAATTTCCTGTCTTTCAGACCTCTGGGAATATTTGAATTTTTTTTAATGTAAATTTTAGGTTGGATTTATGGCCAAGGGCAAAAATGTTTGACATTGATCAACAAACTGGTCCTGAAAATCTCCAAGCCTGAGGACTGCTCCACAGTCCTCATGTGAAAGGAATATTTCCTTGTATCCAGGCTGAACCCTTCTCATTTCAGCTGAAGCCCATTGTTGCTCATCCTTCCACCCTGCACTGCTACATAAAGCCTCTTCCTGACTTCTTGATGAGTACTAGCAGATAGGACTTTGGTTCCACCTCTACTCCAGGTGGAACAAGCCCAGTTCCACCAGTCTCCTCTCACAGGGAAGTGATCGAGCCCAAGTAGTGTGGAAGCCTTCCATTAAACTCCCTCCAGTTTGGCAATTTGTGGTAAAACTGGATGCAGTATATTCCAGACATGGTCTAATGAGTGCTCAGTAAAGGGGCACAATCACTAATCACCTGCATTACCCTTACAATTCCATAAATAATTCTTTTCCCTTACTTTTTGTACAGTAGTTTCTAGCTCTTCAATTGTCTTTTCCAAACGAGCCCTTTCATTAAAAGCAGTCTCTTGGGAAATCTGTATCAAACAACAACAAAACCACATATAGAACAAGGCTGAACTCACCACAGATACAAAATGCAATTAACTCTCAGGATTAGAACAGACATTTTGGCAAATTTAATTACATGACTAGGTAGTTTTAATGTTACAATAACCTATGAGGGGCCTGAATCAAACCTTTAACTGCTCCCTGAGGCTCTCATGTTCTGTAGTCATCCTTCTGCATTCTGACAGGGCTGTATCCCTTTCTATCTCCACATGCCTTAAGAGAGCTTGAGCTGTCACAGTGCTTTCAGGAGTCCTGCTGCATCTGATAACTTGCTGGCAAAGCTGAGACATCATTTCCTGTGCCTAAAACCAGCAGCACAACAGAAATATGGAGTAGAGAACGGAATATATTACTGTCACATATGGCTGGTGAAGCAGAGCATCCCAGAAACTGTGCAATATCAAAGAGGAAGTAATGATTTGAGCATAGTCTTTGATTCAGGAAAGCAATCTGAACTCAGGCTAGCTCTTACAAACCTGTAGTTAACTGACAGATTCACATCACAGAATTTCCATTACTTTTTGTCTCTTTTTTACACAAAACCAAATTTGTTTCCTCGCACATCACCTTAAGTTATTTTAATTAATCACACAAATATAAATGAAATCACCTGTTGACAAAGAATGGCAATTTTCTCTCTCTCAGCTGCTAAGACTTTGAAGTTACCCTGATGTTCTGCTACACAGCACTCCATTTTTCTCAGGGTTGACTGAAGCTCTTCACATTTTTTCATTATATTCAGAACTTCTGGAACAAAACTCACTTCCTTAAAGTGATATAAGATTACAGTAAGGAAACAAAACTTGATAGGCTTTCTTAGTAGAGCTGGTTTGGTAATAAGCCTTCAACCTAGTAAGCTCAAGACAGTCACGTTTCTTACTGTAAGAGCTCAGAAACATGTAACATTTTCTAACACACACATCTATTTTGAGTAGCAAATGCCTGTCCCAAATGGTACTGACAACCACATTAATAATTACTTAATGTAAGCAGCTGTCACTAACATTTAAAGTGACATACATACATGCAGTGTAAAACAGCAGTTAAGTTCATTTTACTGCCCATTCCCATCTTATGCATCCTTTTGTTTATAATCAATTCATTTTTCTTCCTGGTAATTATGGCTTCAATAATTTAGCATAAGATAAATTAATGTTTTTTAAAAGGTACTCCCCTCCTTCTTCCAAAGTGTTTTCCAAGCTCACCTGAATGGATACAAACTTTCTGGACATGCTGCCACAAGTAGAGGTTCACTTAGGACTTGAAAGTGCCTTTCTAAATACCTTCAGTGAATTCTCAGTCTCACTTTTACAGTGCTCTCTGTGCTCTTCCAATGTTTTCATAAAGGTAGCAGGCCTTGGAGGTGACTCCCCTTTATGTCAGCTTCTGGTTGTAAAATAACCTGCATGTGCAAAAATGAGAGAATTCATTCACTGAAACAGAATTTTTCTAACAAACACTTCCTTTCCATACTCAGATTCAAAAGTTTGAAAAAAGTTTAGAGCAGCTGGTTCCATGACTGACTTCCCTACCACATTCAGCCCCATCCAAATCAAATCTCTGCCACCAATTATCAGCCTGACCATCAGCCTTGAGGTGTGGTTCAGCACTACTATAAGTGGTAGTTTTATTTAGGAGTAAGCTGGCTTAATTTTAGGTATCTACAAAGAGGCATTTCTAGAAAGTGACTCCTGTGATTGATTTTAGGCATTCATCCTCAGATTAATCATGCTCTCTAGGAGTTCCTCTGATAAAAGACAGCTTAGATGTCTCTATTACAGGCATTATCATTGCTGACAGCTCAAAATAGATGAGTTGAATCCCATCCTAATACTCAGTTCTCTCTGAAAAAGGCACTCACAACTTTCTCCAGGCAGAAAGGGAAAAGAACAGATCAGAGTAATCTGCAAGTACCTTCAGTACCTCACTAAGCATTAAAGACTCAAATTTGCAGATAATACGTAGTACTTGCTCACTCTCAATACTACTTTTATCCACCTTCTGAAAGAGCACTTCTTGAAAAACATGGTAATATTTATGTACCCTAAAAGAACCGTTATTTATGCTTGCCACAAGGCAGTAAGATTTACCTACCATTCTTGACACACTGCGATAACGCAACCCCCTTACAACTGGGATGGAACATCACATGGGGACCACCCTAAGCTTCACACCGCACTGAAGACACCTGCAGCAGGCCTCGTAGCATGACCAAAAGCCCTCAAGAGGTCGTAAAATTCTTGGACTCGTTAACTCCCTAAAACTGTCTTTGAATTTCAATTATTTCAGTGCTTTGAAGGTGGCTCCGTCCCTCCTTGTTCTTCGTAGTGTACTCAGCGCAGTCCCCAAACCTCCCGCCCCGCCGCACACCCCACTCGGGTCGGCCGAATCCCACCGGTCGCTACCATGAGGCCGACCCTTCGCTCTCCCCTCTCAGGTGCCACGAGAAGCGCTGGGCACGCCAGCCGACAGCAGCTTCCATTGCCCGCCGGCCCCCGCGCATTCACTCTCCGCCACACCAGCCCAGGGCGGAGCTCGGCGCTCCGGCCGCGGGGGTCGCCCCGCCCTAACGGCCGTCTCCGCCCGCCCTGGGTTCTCCCTCAGTCTGCCGAGCGGGGCTGGGGAAGGCGGAGAGTCCTTATAAGCGTTTTAATTATTTCTCTACTCGGTTTCATCTTTTGAGCAACTCTTATCTAGGAAAATTAAGCTTTCAGCTCTCAGGTTTATGTTTGACGCCTTTGCACTACCTCTCTTACATTAACCTCACCCTCCAAATCCTAGTTACCTGCCTAATGCAGTCCTCACTAGACTGAATGAAGAGAGAAAGAAACGGTTATGTGTATTTATAAATTCATACTTGTGCTTACTGCCAGACTATTTCTAATTCTCTTACTCCGTTTGTCTTCAACAATAGCCACTTTTCAGGAAAGGTCTTTATTGCTGCACGTGTATTTTACCTTTCAGCATATTAGGAAAAGCTCCGTGACACTTTTACCTTTTCACCTCGAATTCAGCACACCACATTCTTAAGCAGATTCTGGTTTTAACTAAGGGACAAGAATTGCCTTGGTTAGCCCCAGTTTCCAGCTGCAGAAACACAGAGGCTAGCAGCTCACGGTGTGTTTTTAGTGACACCCCGCGGCAAAATCACACGCTGCAAACTTCCAACAGTCAAGTGCTGGAATGGAAACAAATAGTTCCCGCATTGTGCTTGTCTTCCAGTAACATAAGAAACCCCACAAGATGCATTTCACCTCCTCTGACTCGCTCACAGCCCTCCGCCATCTGTGGAGCGCTGGATCTGCTGCCTCTCTCCTTCTCTCCCGGTCCGGTATCACCCCAGGCGACAGCACCTCTAACCTCGGGAACCGGAACTTGTACCCGAGCGCGCACAGGGGTCACAAGCAGCGTCAGCGCCGCCTCGCTCCTTCCCGCCGCCAGTGAGTACCGATTCGCTGTGGCGGGAATGGGGTTACATCGGCTCGCTGGCGCGGGGGGCGGACGGGGCTTTGCTGCCGTACGGTGAGGGGGTGGCCCCCGAGGGGTGCTGCTGCCTCAGGGGAAGAGCCGCCGTAGCTGGGCTGAGGGAGCACCTAGGTGGAGAAGGAAATGGCTGCCGGGACGGCAGCGCATGGTAGCGGCACCGCTAACGCCGCGGGGTTTTGTTTCACCCGTCGGTAAAGCGCAGCAGGACTCCAGCAGCACGGCCTGCGCCTGGCTGCCTCCTCACTGACCCAACAAGGTCGTGAACTTGTTGGATTTGTTCCTTATTATAGAATCAATGAAAAACAAAACCACCAAGACTGCTAAAATTAGGCTTAGCAAAATCCACAAAGTGAAATTGTATTAGCAAGACTGTATTGAGTGAGGGGAAAGCACATAGAGTTTCTTCCTTTGGTCTTTTAGGCACCAAGAACTGTGAGGAGAAGCTGCTCTTACAGTTCCAGCTTTTATGTTACACCCACACCAGGGTTTGAACAACATCGCTGACTTCCAGAGGAGAAACATGCATTGTAACTCACAAGTTGTTCAGGAGCACTGCTATTTCGGGAAGAACATGACTGCATCATGACAGCCACCAGCATTTTGTTTCTGTCCCAGCAGCAGGTTGTGCACTTGCCACGTTCAGCTTTACCAGATGAAGTATTGCTTCCATCTCCCGTCCAGTTATTAGAAACATGGTGCTGCAGTCATCATTAAAGAACTGCCTTCAGCTGTCCTGCATCCTCAGGACTCCAAAAGCTGGCTTCAGAAGCACAACTAGTGGAGGCCTCATTATCCAGTCTGTTTCTCATGATATTTACCAAAATCTAGCTGTGGAAGACTGGATCCATGACCACATGAATTTGGAGAACCGACAGGTCCTTTTCCTGTGGAGAAATTCCCCTGCTGTGGTAATAGGGAGACATCAGAATCCCTGGCAGGAGTGCAACCTCAGGCTATTGAGGCAAAAAAATATCAAACTAGCCAGGAGAAGAAGTGGAGGAGGGACAGTTTACCATGACTTAGGCAACATCAATCTGACTTTCTTTACAAACAGGAAAAAATACGAACGAATGGAAAACCTGAAACTAGTTGTGAGGGCCCTGAAAGCCTTGAGCCCCCAGCTAGATGTGCATGTCACTGACAGATATGACATCTTGCTAGATAAGCAATACAAAATCTCTGGGACTGCTGCAAAGTTAGGAAGGACAACTGCTTATCACCACTGTACTTTGCTCTGTAATGCGGATAAGTTTGTTTTATCCTCTGTGCTAAAGAGTCCTTATAAAGGGCTGAAAAGCAATGCCACTCCTAGTGTGCCTGCCTCAGTGAAAAACCTCTTTGAAGAGGATCCTACTTTAACTTGTGAGATGCTCCTGGATGCCATTGCTGAAGAATATGCTACACGACACCAAATAGATCATCATGTCACCTTAATAAATCCAGCTGATGAGGCTGTGCTTCCCGGAATTAACAACAAAACTAAAGAACTCCAAACCTGGGAATGGGTCTATGGGAAGACACCCAAGTTCAGTGTTAGCACTTGTTTTAACATGGTCTATAAAGAGTCTGTTCTTGATGCTAAAGTGCATCTGGATGTAAAGCATGGAAGGGTTGAAGTCTGTAACATTGATCTGCCAGACCAGTGGCTGCCCCCAGCACTGTGCAGTGAGTTGGTGAAGAGCCTCACTGGCAGCAAGTTTTGCCCCAGTGAAACCACTACACTAGCAACAGCATTACTAAGAGTGTGTCCACAGGATGAGGAGCTGCACAGCAGGTGGAGTCTGCTATGTGAGAATATGATAACCTTAATGTGACCTTGCATTTTGAAAATGTAAGTTAAACTTTTGCTGCTTTTTTATTTAATTTATTGAAAACAAAATTAAAACATTAATTTCTACAAGCTAAATGTATTAAATCTGTTTAGCCTTGTGCTTTTGCTTAATGTTATCTCCTAGCAATTAGATTTCATCCTGCTTGGCACCTGAGATTCCCAAACTGTAGGATGTAAGCCACTGCAATAGGTTGCAGGCCTGTATTGCTCCATGCTGACAGATCCTTCCTGCTTAAACCAGGGAAGATGCTGGCAGCATCCCAAACTGGCTCTGTAATAAGAGAAGGTACAAATGGCTGACATGGATGGGATGGAAAACTGTTGCTGTGCTGCTGCACTGGATCCCCCAGCCTGCATCCCACTCCTTTCAGATAGTAGCTCAAAGGCCAAGTCTCAGCCCCTGAGCTGTGTGGAGAGGGATGTCTCCCTGGTTTGTAGCTGAAAATCCTTTCTTGCAGAGTGCCAGTGACCCTTTTTCTTCCTACAAGCCTGGTGGTAAGCTAAGCTCACTGCTGTGCAGAGAATCAGTCCAGCAGTTCCACCCTGGAACTTGGAAGTACTTCCTTGAATTTACCCTTAAGTACAAAGAATTCGAACAGATGACTAAAACTACAAATAATAAAAAATAAGCTTTATTCCCATTAAAAATAGGCATGTAATTATACACAATCAATTGGAATCGACAACAGTGACTAGAAAACTGAATATATCACAGCAGCATGCCAGGGAGCTTCTGTGGAATGTTGGAGGGACCAACTGGTAGCATACAGCTTCTGTGGCACCTGTGTTATTATTTTAATGATGTAACACTGAAAAGCTGAGACATAATTATGCAAAAAGATAAAAAAGGCAAACCACTGGCAAACTGTGACCCAGAGAACAAGGCAAAGACCAGCTCTGTTCCTTCTTGATAGCTGGAATAGATTTGTTCTGTTAGAGGCCAGACTTAAGAGTGCAGCATTAGATGACAGGAAATACAAAAAGAATAAAGCAAGTAATAAAAATAAGGATCATGGAATACACTAGCCATCAGGTAAAAGAAACACAGGAGAAATAAAGAGTTCTAGCAGTGAACATTAGTATATGGAGGCATATTGTACTCTGTGATGCAGAAAGCACAAGGCACTTAACAGTTCTTGCTGACAATGATCAAGAACTCTTGTATTAGGAGACAAGCAGGAGTTAAGATGATACCTTCTGCTTTCCAGAGGATGAAGGGAAGACAACAAAAGACTTGGTCTTTTTTCCAATTAGCATATTCCTTAGACTCATTCCTAACAAGAAAGTTTCAGGGTATCCAACTTCTGAAGAATTTAAAAAACAATTCCTATGTTTTTAGGGGAACTATCTTAGTAGCAGGCAAATAGCTTGCTGCAGTTCAGATTGGTATGACTAGCTGGAAGGAAATTAAACTTGAAAGTCAGAGAAGAAGATTGGTACAGGATCATAGAACCCTTCCATGCCTAATGCAAAGGATAGGAATCAGGTATATGACCATACAACATGGAATAAAAGAACACCTAGGAGTGACAGAGAGAACACCACACCTGTTTGCATCCTTTCCAGCCCCAAATCCATCATGCAGACACATAAGATGACCCTAAAATGTCATGTAAATGACATGGAAGGACCTTGGAAAATGGACTGTTAGATTTGGGGTTACTAGTAAAGTCTGTGAATTCAGGGATTACAGGATGGACTAAAACACAGCAGAGCAGTAGTCATGACTAGAATACAGGAATTAAAGGAAATAAATAAGGTTGCTTATAAAAGAGGACATGGCAGCCCAGCTTCAAATGTTTGTGAGGTGGTCAGTTAAAGATACAAAGAAAAAAGACAAAATTAACAGTAAAAATAGCAATTAAAGAGGCCTTTGAGAGACAGCACTGAGGGTTTCTTCTGAAATCAAGATAAAATTTAGACATGGCTTGTAATAAGATTATAGAAGTCTAGTGAAGGAATTGTACGGTTGTGTTTTCTCAGACTGAACTCTCAACAATTCTTAAACCTATGGAGTATAAAAGCTGTGCTGGACTAAAATGAGTTGCTTCTGAAGGTGGACAGCTGGACTCAAGCAGTAGCTTCTAGTCTTACAAAAACACTTGTTAAAAGCAGTCACATCACATTTTCTTTGTATGTTTAGTGTGAAAGACATCCACTGTTGTCTCGTGACAAGGTCTCAAGTCAAAGTCACAGTAGCCAATGCTGAAACGACCCTGCAGAAATGAACATCATTGAGATGGTGAACACAGAATGAGCTTTTCTTCAGTATAATTAGAGATTAAAGCATTCTTACCTGTGGTTTCTTAAAATAATCCAGACCCCTTCCAATCTTAATCATCCATCCATTGTTGAATCTGTTTTAAAAATTCACCAAGGTGAAAACCATGAGTAAGTTAAATAAATAGAAGTTCTATCCTCAACACACAAACTCCTTGTTTCAATCAGTTATTGTCACCAATACTTGAATGAACCACTGAAGACAGTGTTCTGTATAAAGAGACATCTACTTATTGTGTTCACAGTTAGATGAAACTATGAAGGGTTGATTTTACCAAGTGATGGCCACTGCCTTCCACTTGGCTAACCACAGCTGTGATTAGAAAGTCTCTCAAAAGTTAGGGTTAAGTAGTTTGACTTCAAATAAGTGGTATTCACTGATTTTTTTTCTCTTACCCACCTAATTTCTCTATCATGTATTGAAGATGAAAATGCAATATCCAGTGTTACTCCATAATTCCTCAGTGACTGTTGAATTTCTTCCAAGCCACTTATCTGTTGACTCCTCCCACTGCCCTGTTAAAAGTAAAAATAATGTGGTAGGTTTTTTACTGGATAGTCTACTTGAGGTCACTTCTTCCTAAACTCATCAACAAAACATTTTTAGTAATCACTTAAACCCAAAGAAAGTCACTTGGATAAAGGCAGGTTTGCAGTTTCAAAGGCAGGATAAAAAGCAGATAGATCACAGACACACTTGCTCAGGGATGTGGAGGTGGAGCTTGCTCTCAAACCCTTGAAACTAGGTATCTGTTACTATGTGAGCCAAAATAAATGCAGTGACAGTTTGAGAGATTTTTATCTAATCAAAGCCTCTAAAATAACAACTATATAGAGCTGTTCAAATAGGAAAAAAAAGGTATCTTAACAGATGTTTTGGTTTCGATGACATTTTCCACAACAAAGCTTTCACAAAAATTCCTTTCCCATTTAAGATCCTGCTTACCAATAATTTTTTAGTTATCTGGGAACTCTGAACATAGGAAATTACTTCTGTTCAACTATAGTATTTTTATTTTACTCTTCCCCTGCGTTTTCTTCTGCTGAAGAGCTGGCCCCAGTCTAAGAAGCACTGTCAAATCTATGTTTAAAATACGATATATATATATATATATATGCACACACACTCATATGCATGTGGTATCACACGAATACAAGGGAACGGAACCCAAAATCTAGACACTTACTTCATCATAGGAAGTGAGGAGGTGGATGGTTCTCACTTTGCATGGTCCCTTAACTAGCATCTCGCAGAACCGTAGGAAGTTATACAGCTGTAAAGGTTTAAATTCATTTAGTGACTCCGACTTTTTGTAGCACTTACACCTCTTGTCAGTCACCCTGAGTTATCTACTTGCCTGGTGAACATGCCTAATGTATGGGTCCTCCACCCAAACTTCAGAAACAATCTCTGACAGGTACTCTTGGAAAAGCTTTTCGTAGCCGAAACCTGTTGCATTTTCCTCTATCCTGATTTGCTTATGGTATTTACCATCTGAAAATAAGAGAACATGAGAGTATTCCTATGTTCACCACCTTAACCCTTCCTATATTCCCAAACGCACAGGTATTTAAATGTGAATGGGTACATGGCAGCTCCATACCTTGTTTCTCTTTCTCAATGTGTTTTTTAATGTCCTCAGCTCTGGTCATGTACTCGGATATTTTCTGCCGGTAACGATGCTTTTTTGCTTCATCTTTTGTGGCTGTAAATAAAAGCAGAGGCTGGTTCTCCTCCGGGCAGGGGAAGCATGGGTCCTGCCTGGCACTTGGTCTCCCAGGGAGGAACCACCAGCTTTCCTCTCTCCTCCCTGAGGTGACAGGGGAGCAAGGCCAGGCCTCAGAGGCAAGCGTGGCTTGTGTCTCCTTAGAAACACCCTTGGCTTCATCCCAATGGTTGCAGCAAATCAGTAGAACCAGAAAAGCAATCTTCCCCCTGTACTTGGCACTGGTGAGGCCACAGCTCGAATACTGGGTTCAGTTTTGGGCCCCTCACTACAAGAAAGACACAGAAGCACTGGAGCATGTCCAGAGAAGGGTAACAAGACTAGTGAAGGGTCTGGAGAATAAGTCTTATGAGGAGCAGCTAAGGGAGATGGGGTTGTTTAGTCTGAGGAAGAGGAGACTCAGGAGAGACTTTATCTCTCTCTACAACTACCTGAAAGGAGGTTGGAGCCAGGTTGGGATTAGTCTCTTCTCTCAGATTACCAGTGATAGGACAAGAGGAAATGGCCTCAAATTGCACCACGGGAGAAGGACTTGTTAGGCATTGGCCCAGGCTGCCCAGGGCAGTGGTGGAGTCACCATCCCTAGAGGGGTTTAAGAAACGTATATATATGGTACTTAGTGGCATGGGGATGACAGGTTGATGGTTGTACTTGATGATCTTAGAGGTCTCTTCTAACCTTAATGATTCTGTGATTCTGTGAAACGACTCCCAAACCACCCCGACCGCCGCCGGCCCGCCCGGTACCTTTCACCACCTGGAGCAGGAGATCGATACCCTCCTGGTAGCACACCAGAGACTCCTGGAACCGAGACGCCAAATCCAGCTCCACCGCCCGTTTCACCGTCTCCGCCCCGGCCCGCTCTAACGCAGCGGTGCCACCAGCTGCCTCCCGCGACATGGGCACCGCCGCGGCAGGCGCGGGAACGGCGACGGCGACTGGTCACGAGCCTGCCGTTCCTCCAGGGGAGCGACGGCGACGGGGACGCTGCGCATGCGCTTCGCCTCACCCGCTGCTGGGGAAATAGAAACCCAAGTGGAGGAGGAGGAGGAGGGAAAGGGGTTGTGCTTTACCGTCGTCTTTCCGCCGGCGCGGAACTGTAGTGCTGTGACGCTGCTGCCCTGCCGGAAGGCCTCACGCTGAGATGGCGGCCGCGCTGGGTCGGGGCGGGCTGGGCCCTGCAGCCGCTTGGAAGGTTGTGGCCTGCGCTAGGGTTGAGTTTGGGCGGGATGCGGCCTGTGGCGGCGGGAGGCCTGCCCCGTGAAGCGACGAGGGCGGCGGGCAAACGGTGGCATCCCGCAGCTGCCGCTGAGAGGGGGAAGGAGAGAGAGAGAGAGGGACCGAGCTTGAGGCTGCTGCGAGCTTCACCCCCTCGGGACGCCACCGTCGCGGGGCTCGGTCGGTGCCTCCCCTGGGAGGAGGGCGAGGCCGGTGAAGGGCCGAGGAGCCTGTGGGTGCCCGTGGCCATCAGCACAGTCTGTTCTTCAGCCACCGGGAGCTGTAATAAACGCAGGACACGGTGCCACTTGCTCCGAGATTGAGTGGCTATGTAAGGCTATATAATCATTTTGTAAGTGTGAAGCGCTGTAAGGGAAGTCCTGACAAGCTATGCCTTGCTCTCTCTGCAGATGCTGGGGAAGAGGGTAGAGGGGATGGTGTCCACAGCGTGGGCTCGCTGCCTCTTTACCAGGTCGAGAATTCCAGACTGGGTACGTGCTGTAATAGTTGAGAAACTGAAGAACAGGTATTGTCTTGCTTAGCTCTGTGTGTGTGACAGATTTCTACATGAGCAGCTTCGTGGTGTGCTGGGTGAAGAACTGGATGAAGGGCAGAGCCCAAAGGGTTGTAGTGAAAGGGATAACATCTGGCTGATGACCAGTGCTGATCTGTGCTGCTGTAGAGTGTTGTCTATGTATTTCTATGGAGTTGTGTGGTCAAACTCTTCATTTATTCATCAGCAAACCACTTCAAAAATGTTTGACTTGATGTTATAAAGCTAAATTTGAGGTCAGTTGTAGTTCTTTGACCTTCTGAAAAGAAAGATAGCTAAGCATTTAATAATTTTTACCAGTGTATAAACTACAATCAAGTGATTTTGTTAGCTGTAATAATAATTCAGATATGTAGGAAAAAACTTCGTTATTGTGAACTTCTTGTTCTAGGTGTTTCAGCCACGGCCTGAAGATCATGAGAAGTATGGAGGTGACCCTGAACAGCCTCATAAAATCCATGTTGTGACCAGAATAAAAAGTGTAGTTGGTCGCCCATATTGGGAAAAGAAGATAATCAATGACCTGAGGCTGCAGAAAGTAGGATTGCTGTTCTTTGTTCTCATTCTGTACATCAGAAATGTAGAAACCTAGGGTAGAATTAAGGTGGTGGGGATTTTAAGGAGCTCAGTTTTGCAGTCACAAAAGGTGGATTCCTTGACAGCTGCTAATGGAGAAATGGATGATGTGTTTAAGAGCTGAGAGAAATGCTAATGGCAAATGCCCTTTTAGTGGGAGTTCAGAATATCACTGGATTTTATTGCTTTGCCTGCCTGAGGGTAAATTGGAGAAATGAGAATGTGCTGCAATGATAAAACCAGATTTGTAAATACTTTGGATTCAGTTTTCTCTGTAGATCATGTTATTCAGATATTGCATGTAAGCAAATAAATTAATTAATGAAAAGGCTTCCAAATCCAAGAGTTTGGGTCAAAGATGTGTTTAAAGTTTATAGTCCAACTGAGCATTGTGCAAAGATTCATGTAGTTGGTGTTCTGTTACAAAGTGTGAGCTTGATTAATTTCAGAGCTAACTGAAGGAAGCAGTCATACCCCTCAGCTCCTGTAGTTGGAAGAAATTTGGCTATATGGATCAGATAGTGGGAATAAAACTGAATTTGTCATTTTACTGGAGTTGGTTGATCAGGCTTTGATTTCATATCCCATGTTCTTGATGCATGATGCATCCCTAAATCTTATATTTGCAAATAATGTGAAACCTTTAGTAAACAATATCAATACCTTCAAGAAAGGGATTTGGAGTTTGGCAATGCCTTGGTAAAATCTGCTCTGTCTTTTCTGTAGGCACATCAGCCAAGACTGCACAAAAATATCCCTTCTGTCAACACCAGGCTGAAAATTGTGAAGCATCTGATAAGGTTTGTTAACTGTTTGTTTAATTTGGAACCTTTAATGTAACTCTCTTGTAGACACAGGACTTCACTAAGCAAACTCTTTTGCCTGCAGGATCCAGCCACTGAAACTACCTCATGGGCTGCCAACAGAAGAGGAATTGTCAGACACCATCCTCACAAGTAAGGGAGAGCTCATCATTAAAGGGCGGCTGAGAGCTGGGCAGCAGCAAGAGATTAAGCCCTAAGGGCTGCTGCTTGGCTTTCTAGTTAATCAAATAAATCATTGAAATCCTGAGTGAAAAGTCTGTGTATGGCATAGAAGCTTAATTCTTAGCCTGACTGAGGCAAGTGGCAGAGGTGACACTGATGCTGAAAGGAGGACTGTGTGTGTGCACAAATACCATTCCATGCTGTTAGTACTTGGTTGGCATATGAAATGACTGATGGGCTCTCTGTCCTGCTGGTTTAATTCTGTGGCTAGATCACTAGAGTTTATGGCTGGCTATTGGAAAACTTGATTTATAAAGGAAGATAAGCAGAGAAGTAAGAATAGATCTAACTAATGATGGTGAGGACAATTTCTAGCTAACAGTAAAGGTTTACAGTGATGGTGCTTGACTTCAATTTTACTGCATAAAGGAAGGAATTGGAATTGAAAACTCCTTTGTTTAACATTTAATACAACACACAGGCTTTTGAGTGACTTATATTGGTCATCCTGGTCTCATGCTTGTTCCTTAGCAAACAGTCTGTCATCTGACCTCCCTGTGTGGGAGGAACAGGAGGAGTGATTTACATCTTGGTAGGTTGTGTCATTAGTCATTCAGCAAACACACTTCTCTTACTTCATATGTATCTCTTGATCCTAAATGTTTGATAATAATAATAGCCTAAGAGCTGAAAGTTGATGCTTTTCCTGTTCTAAAATGACAAACATTAGAAATCTGGAGACTCTGAAGCCTACCTCTTTGATTTAAGTTAGTAATAACACCTTTTGTTGAAGGATCTTGAATAGTACTGTGTGCATATTTTTCTTTATAGTTTCACAAGTGTGGCCAAAGTCAGGAAGCTACTTCTGTATCAAATTCTAAAGTAGTTTTCATTCCAGCAGGCATAAACTCCATAGTTTAACATACTGTGAACCTCTCCCACAGTAGGCACACTGTAGAGGAGTTAATCTTAATGACTGTGTGTTGGGAGAAGACCAGAGGGATAGTCACTGAAAATGAGTGTCTTATCTTTCTGTGTGCTTGCAAAGAAGAGGAAACACCAGGAGGAGTTCAAAGGGATAGCAAAGGAGTAGATAGATGAGCAGAGGGATGTGAAAACTGGAGCTGGTGTGTGCAGGAGAAAAGTGCTTGGCTCTGGTAGTGGCACTGAGGAGTGTAGTGGCTCCTGTGGGCAGGCTGAAGGTAGAAATGTGAAATTAAGCTGAAAAACCTCCATTTCTTTACAGAGTACAGGCTGTGGTTGTAAAGAAACAGAAAATACTGATGACAGTCTGAAGTATATATAGAATAGCAAAGAAAAAGTGAAGCAGATAAATGAATATTGCTTTTCTTCCCTCCTTCCTCACAGTGTTTGCATAGTGTCTTGTGCTGCAGGGTGTGTTAACTGCAGGCTCTGTCTGCTCTTGACCATGTTCCTTAGGCAAGCTGAAATTTCAGCCCTTTTGAAGGACTGGAGGAATTTTGAAGGAATGTGGACTACTGATTCTTTTGTGAATAATACTTTTATTCAATTCTATTTGCTTATTTCTCTTATGACTGAACCCAACCATCTCTATTCTGTGCATTTGTAGTAAAAATCAGCATTCAGGAAAAAATGGCTTTTCCCCAGCATGATGTAAATATTAAGCAGCATTGAAACAGAAAAAATCATGAGGCTAATAGCAAAGGAAATATTTTACCTTTTGATTTCTGAAGAGAATGAGAGCTTTTGGCAGAAATGTGTTTTAAGATCTGGAAGGCAGAAAATGATCACTAGCAGAACAAGCTCATCCTCATAACTCAGAGAAATACGTAGATAGCAGAAAAAAAGAGATGATTTTTGGTAGTATTCCCTCTGCAAAATCAAAACCATATTGCTTGTAGAGAAACTGCATGGCTGGTGTCTTACTGAATATTGCTTTCAACATTCAGGGCTTTAGTCTATACGTTGTTGCTTGTGGAAATCATCCCTCTCCATTGGCATCTCTCTGGCTTTGCAGGGTGCAGCTGATCTGGGGCTTGTCTCCATCAGGGCTGGGATGCAGGAAGGGCTCAGAGGAGATTACCCAAGCTAGTAACCATGTTTCTTGTAATACTGAGCTCGTGCAACCACATCATCAGAGTAGTCATTGTGGGTGGAGCCAATGTCCATTCTGTCGTAGCTCTGGACATTGCCTGCACCAGCGTTGTATGCAGAAATCCCACCTGCAAGCAAACAGCACAAGAACTCAGACACACTTGAAAATAACAGGGGAAAATGCCAGCCTGAGGTGGTTTTGGTTTTGCTGGTTTTGAAAGCTTTTTCATCTTGCACAGAACAGTTTTGCAATTCCCTGTGAGCAAACATCTCCTCTCCTTTGGCAATAGAGATTTGGAGTGACCTGCTGGCTCTGCTCAGGTAGACCACAGAGCTATTTGTTAACCTGGATGGCTGAAGGAGACTCCTTATGGTCAGATAAGGAAAGCTCAGCTCTTACACAGGCTAGATGCCAGGTGTATAAATATTTGCTGCAGGGTAGTGGAAATTCAGCAAGGCTGCCAGGCTAAGGAAAGGCAGAAACTACACAGGCTTGTGTTTTGCTAGTGAAATACAAGAGAGGTGAAAAGCTGAGCCACAGCCTGTTAGAAACTTCTTTTCTTAGGAACACAGGAACTAATTCAATATGTTCTTATCCTAGTATTGTGTGCAGTTTGGGGCATCCCAATATAAGAAGGATCTTAAGTTGTTGGAGAGTGTCCAGAAGAGGACTACAAAGATGGTGAAGGGTCTAGAGGGGGAGCCATGTGAGGAACAGCTAAAGTTACTTGGGTTGCTCAACCTGGGGAAGAGGAGAGTGAGGGAAGACCTCGTGGTCTGTAACTTCCTCATGAGGGGAAGCAGAGGGGCAGGAGCTGATCATTTTTCTCTGGTGAGCAGTGACAGGAGCTGAGGAAACAGCCTGAAGCTGTGCCCAGGGTAGGGTTGGGTTGGATATTAGGAAAGGTTCTTCACCTAAAGGGTGGTGGAGCACAGGGTAGGGTTGGGTTGGATATTAGGAAAGGTTCTTCACCTAAAGGTGGACAAAGCACTGCAACAGGCTCCCTAGGGAAGTAGTCACAGAATTGCAGAAGCATCTGGACAATGCTCTAGAGACATGGTGTGATAATGCCCTTAGAGATGTGGTCCTGTGCATAAGTGGGAGTTGGACTTGATGATCCTTGTGGGTCCCTTCTAAGTCAGGACAGTCTATGAACAAAACCCATGGCCTGTTACCTTACCTTTCAGCTGTTGATCCTTTGTCCAGTGTGGGAACTTCCTCTGTATTGCCTTTATCATTGAGATAAGTATGTTTGTGCCCTGGGTAATATGAGCTTCACTGTTCCATGCCCCTTGAATTTTATGGTAGTTCTTGTCAACCTGGAAATATCAAAATAACCAAAAAGAAGACATTTTCCTGCTGTAATTGATGATATGTTTAGGAGGCTTCCTTTTCTTTATCTGCTATTTGATGCTCAGGGTTTAGTGGAGTATCAGCACATACCTGCATTAAACCAAACGCATTTCCATGGTCACCCCAGCCATTCTGCAGGACTTTGCCAGCATGAGATTCCCTGGAGATGATGCCAGCAATCACAGCTGGTTCAATGCACAGTTTTTCCCCAACTCTCTTAATGATTGTTTTGTATTGATCCATAGCTCTTAGGTCTCGTGCTGCAATTGTTTCTGAAGCCCTAGCTCCTGTAATTCAAATCAAAAGTAAAGATAATTTGCTTAATCACTTTTAAAGCCCTCTCAGAACTGTCCCTTCCCCTTTCCCCTTCTAACACAGCCAGAATTACATCAATGTTTTGTTGGCCTCCCCTCTGGCAGATGATTGCCTCCAGGGATATTATGCAGGCTCAGTAGCTAGTGTGTGTTCAGCCCTTTGGAAATGTGAGGGATTTGGGGTGGTTGTGCCATGGAGGAATGGAGTTGGGTGACAGGAGAGGGATACTCACCACAGTAGGATAAACCCTCTGGCCTTGCAGTTGCACAGGAAGCCCCAGGGGTTCGGATTCCATTGACACTTCCATAGCAGTCCGTGCGGGCCTGGGAGGCACCTGGAGAGGGGACAGGGAAAGGCTCAAACAGCAAAAACCAGCAAGGATTGCAAGGAACACCCAAGGGGAGGCTGCACCCCAGAGATGATGGGGCTGTGGGAGCCCCATGGGGTTGTTCCTAGTGATGGAGAGGAGGAGGCAAGGTCCTGCCCTGTGGCCACCTGTCCCTCAGAGGCCACCCCTCCTTCTGCAAGACTTAGCAGGGAACCCAAGCACTGCTCTGATACAGTTTAACAGCAACTGAGATTTTGGGGAAGGGGGATGAGGAGGTGCATCAATATCTCCTGCTTCCTGGCCCCAGGGAGAGTGTCTCTGGCTGCTTGGGGTGAGGAGGTGAGGGATGCCAGCCTGACTTACCCAGGAGGGCAGCAAGGCCCAGCAGTATGTGGATTGAGTACATTGGGTGGTTCCTCCTGAGCACCCACAAGAGCCTGAAAAGCAATCAGACAGCATTGGCACATATGAGTACAGGAATATGTGTCACTGCTTGCTGAAGAAACAGCAAACAGCATCCTGAGCTGATGGGGTACTTCTCTTGGCTGGGCAGGCAAAGCAATATGCAGCTGGACTTGTGTCTCTTTTCATAAGAGACCCCAAGGGCAGCTCTCCTGCTCCAGCACAAACCAGGCTGCAGCTGTTCTGGAGAGAATTGTGACCTCTTCTGCTGGTGTTTCAAACCTACATCTTCTACAACATCTTCTTAACCTCCTCCAGATCTCAAACCCAACCATTCACTACAGGAAAAATCCAACTTAGGAGTGTTGAGTGGCCTGTGCTGCTGTACTCTCACCATGAACATCCTTATTCTTTGCCCACATTCTGTATACAAACTGCCTTCCTCACACTGGGACAGCTTTGCCTGAGTCTCCTGAGACTTTATACTCAGAAATAGGCACTTGCAAGCTGCCTAAATCATTGTGACTGTCTGCTTTAGGATGAGCTCTGCTTCCCTCCCTGGCTGTGTGGGGAGCCAAGGGAGATAGGCTCCTGTATGGATGAAAACTATTCTAAATTTAGGTGAGCTCAATGCAGAACTACAGGACACATCTTGGTGTCTTTCTTCAAGCAGGAATCTCAAGCAGCAAGAAGCTGCAGCCTCAGTATTGCTGAGAAGGGAATGAGAAGAGCTCCCCCCGCCCCGAGTGGTGGTATCTTACCTACTTGTCTGCAGCTCAGCTTCTGGCACAGGACTGAGCTTTAGGGAGGTTTAATATATAGGGAAAGCTGCCTTCTGTTTGGTGGTAATCTGACACTGTGATTAAATGCTTTGGTCTGTGGTTTTGTGAAATTTGACAGCACTTTTTCCCTCATGTCAACAGAACCTGTTGCACTATAAACATTGGCATGGTGGCAAGTATGTTCTGGGGAGTGTCATTTCCCAGATTTCCAAAGGGAAAAAACCCCACTCTGTTTTTCTCTGGGCATCTATCCATCTACAGCTTATTTTTCACACCGTGTTCCTGGAAGAAGTCATGGTGAGGGTTGAACTAAAGACTCAGCATACAAGTGTGCTGCAGGTGTTTGCCCCAGTACTCTCCAGGCATCCTGGGTTGTGTCCTTACTGCTCAAGCAAAGAAGGCTGGGACTGACCCTCAGGCCCAGGGGGGGCTTGCAGCCCTACCAGCTTGGCTAGCATTAGAGGGTCTTGGAGACCCTTGCCTCTATCCACCAAACTCCTTGCCTGCCCTCAGGAGACCTCTCCCTCCCTCTGCTCCCCATCAATGTTTCTGTACACTCACAACCTTCTCCATGCCAAAAACACCACAGAGGGGCAAAGCATCCCCCACTGTGGGTGCAGGAGGCTGGCTGGTGTCTTTGGAGGCTGCAGTCAGTCAGCAAAGCACAGGAGAGCTTGTTGGGCACAGCTTCAGTAGTGGTGGGACTGACTTGTTCTGCCAATGCCTTTCTCTGCAAGCTCTGTTCCCTTTGCTGGTGTGGATTCCTGGGGTCTTGTTCTACCTCTGACAGCATCAAGGCAGCTGCAAGGAGTGGCATGCTGCTGCCCCAGGCTTCCCTTCATGATTTCACACTTGGCCAGAGTGCCTTGTGCCATATTTACTTGAGAAGATTGATGCTTGAACATTATCTCTCGGAAATCTCACGCAAGGGGAAGCAGATAATGAACAGTGGAGTGGAATTTCCCCCCACTTTTTGTTGGAGCAAGGCCACTAAGACTTAAGTCAGTTATTTACCTGTTGCTATGGGCACTGGATTAGCTGAACCTCTCTGTATCCTCTGTCTGTCTTCTCCAAGTATCCCCTCAGAGCCCATGAGTTCACTTTCCCCATGGGGCTCATGTTCTTGTGGTGAGACCACAGTGCTGGCTTTGCTCTCCTCCGCCCCTGGGCTTTATTCTCACCACTAGTCTGCAATCAGAGGAATGAGGTGGCCCAAAAGAACCTTCTTAAGATGTTGCTTCTTCACCTTTAAAAGCAAAGCCCAGCTTTCTGGGGAGAAGGACTACAGATGCCCAAGTGCCACTTGATATGCTGGGTGAGCTGTTTCAGTCCAGGCCACTTACATCTGGGGTGTTGGCACCTCTGTTTTCTGACTCTCCTTTTCCCAGCCTTGGAACAACTCATGCCTGAACCATGATGATGCTCCCAGAGCCAAGGTGGGGAACTCCTCTGTGTGGCAATTTGTGCAGCATCCAAATGTGCGCAATTCCATCACCATGTGTGCCAAGATTGCATCTACATTTTCCATTCTCCTCTCTGGCTGCATCTTCACAGAGTGACTGAGGTTGGAGAGGAGCTCAGGAGGTGTCTAGTCCATCCCTTGCTCAAAGCAATACCAACTTTGAAGCTGCACAGGGTTTCTCAGGGCCTTGTACTATCAAGTTTTGAACACCTCTGAGGATGGAGATTCCCCCAAGGCTTTCTCTGCAGAGCTGCTTTCAGAGTGGCTAACCTCCAGCATATACCTGTGACTGGGGCTTTTCCATCTCAGGTGAGGCATTTGGCAGATGTGTAGTTGAATTTACTGAGATTCCTGTCCAGCCTGTCCACATTGCTCTGGCCAGCAGTCTTGTTCCTATAAGCACCTGTGAACTTGCTGAGAATCTTCCCTTTCCCAGGTTGGTCCTGAGGACACTAAACCGTACTGGCTAGCTGCAGGAGCAGTCCCCAAGGGATGCACCAGCAAGACTTTGAGCTGTTGACCTTTGCTCACAACAGCCCAGCTAGCTCTACAGCCTCTGTAGAGAGCAACCTGAGAGTCCTACTACTGAAACAGCTTGGGTGTAAGTGCATGACACCAGCCTATAGTACCTGTAGCAAGGGCCACTTGTTTAGCTGCAGGCCCTTCACACATGAGGGCACATCAGGTTGCTGCTGAAAGCCTTATCAACCTTCTGATATGGCACAACCACAGCTTCTCTCTTGGCCCCTTACTTGGTGAGATAAGGACTTTGGTTGCTCTGAGGTGTTTTTTCCCTGCCAAGTCAGGCTGCTGGAGCTCTTTCTTGCTGCTTTGTTGTCCCCCAGGAGTTCACAAAGCAATAATCCAGTCCTTTAGCATCTTCCCTGCTCTTGCACTTGGTTATCAACACCCTTCTAGGTATCAATACAAAGCAGAGCTCTATGAGGGGAAAACTCACTGCATCCCAACCAGACCCAAGAGAGCTGTGCTTCTGCTTCTTCTGACACATTGCTTGGGGTTAGATCTTCTGCTTTGGGTCAAAAGGGTGACCAAGAGCCCAACCACAGCAGCCAGAGGAGTAACTTCCAGTAAGATGGACATGGGTGACCAAGGAGAGATCAGGGGGGAAAAGCAATCTGACCTCACTGTTTGTCAGGAAAGCTTTGGCTCAAATCTTAAGGCAGTATGCCAGTGTTACACTTTCCTTAATGATGTATTCCTTCCTGCCAATTTATCAAGCATTTAATATTTCAGCTCTTTCTCTGCAGAGATTTTCCTTCTTCACTACAAAGTGCTGATACCCTAAATTAATATTGGCAGCAAAAGATGGAATTCCTGTAATCAGGCTTTTTAAATGTACTTGAAAAAGAACCAAAGCTTTGTGGCAATGCTGCACAAGGCAGCAGGCAGAGATCTGCAGCTCCTTTGGGGCTGCTACCTTCGTGTGAAGCAGCAGCTTCCCAGGGCATGTGTGCAGAAGTAGGAGCCCTGAGCACCTAACTGATGTGCAGGGATGGCAACAGCAGTAGTGGTGCCAGGGAGCTTGCTGGCACCAGGACAGGATGACAGCAAGGGAAACAAAGCAAGCTCCACTCTTCTTCACCCTCCAAACCCAAACTACAACTTTGTACATGTAGGCAGGGATGAGGTTCCCTGTCCCTTTGGAAGTTTATACTGATCCACCAAAAATGCATTCATAGGTTTTACTTAAGAAGATATAATGCACCCAAGACTTCAACCTAGGAATCTTCCAGAAGCTGTTTCAAGTAGAGAGGATCAAACCCTCTTTGTTTCTATTACAAAGTAATGATTTGACTACATTTATCTTAATATAGTACAGAATTCCCTAAAGACTATATAACATGTAGTTTAATACTTGCAGTTGCTCAGCGCTGAACTGTTTTCTGTAGTCTTGCTAAATCAATCAGTAATAGTAGAGATGTCCTAGAGCTCCCTCTGCTCTCCAGAGATGAGAAAATGAGTTTGAAAATCCTTGAGAACAATCCTCCTTCCCCTGCTCACAGGTTTAGGGGCAGCAGCTGGGCTCAGCTCAGCTCTTCTCACCCACCCCAGGCTGCAGCACCATTTTCCCCTCTCCTCACACTGAGTTTACTGAACTTGGGTTATTTACTTAAGTTGCAGGTGCCCACTGGGCCCCATGAAATTGAAAAACAGGGAAATAAAGGAAAACCAAATAGGGATTCAACATTGATCTCATTTCTCTTTATTTTCTCTCTTATTCTCAGGAAAGCTAAATTTGCACCCAGACCAATCCACATTGAAGAACACTTTCAAACAGAGCATATAATAAACCCAGAGCTAATTCACTCCTCAGCAGAAGCTGAGGTTCCTGGCAGAGGAATAGATGCTGAAAGGCTTTCATACTTGGAGAAAACCTAGCATAAAGATGCCAAAGCTACAGCTTTGTGGGGTCTTTTTTCCCACCTCCTGGGATGGGTGTGCATGGGGCCAGCTCCTGCTCGGAGGGCTGCTCTCCAATGGCATGTGCTTTGCGTGCCTGCTCTGGCTCTTGCAGTCCTTCCCCTACAGAGGAATTCCTCTGTGTGAAGCTGCTTTCCACCCTGAAGAGGTCTGCAGCCCCTCCATGGATGTGGGCTCCAGGGAGACTCACCAGAAGCATGTTTAGCTGGCCACAGAAAGACACAGCTAGTGCAGAGCCCAAAGGCTTAGAGACAAGTCTCTTCATTGCCCTTTGGCCAGCACAATCCAAGTGAAGGAAGGCTTTAATGTTGAGGCTTCAGCCCCTCGTTGGCCAAGGACAGGGAAAGGGGTGGATGGAGGAGAGGAGAAGAGCACAGCTGATGCCCAGGGAGAGCTGCTCATGTGCCTGGGCCTGGGGGAGACATGAGCAGCTCTGGGCTCAGCTTTGAAGGGGAAGAGGCACCTCCTTCAGCAGACACTGCCCCCCTCTGCCTTTCAAAGGCCTGGAGCTTGCCCTGCTGGGTGCTCTGGAAGGCAATGCTGAGCTCACCCAGCAGCAACTGGGCAGAGCAAGGTGCCATTGCCATCACCAGCAGCATCAGTCCTGCCAGGAGACCTGAGGAAGTGCTCTGGGTGCTAAGATCACTACTGGGCTAGTCTATGCAGAGGAGATTTTTGGTGGTGGGGCAGATTCCTGAGCTAGAAGCCATGTCTCTTAAAGTACTGAGCTCTCCCAATCACACTGTTGACATAGAAGTTGTCTCTGCTGCATGGGTCATCCTCATAGACCTGGAGGTTGCCCATTCTTGCATGGTAGGTGCAGATTCCTCCTGGGAAGAGTTAAGGAGGGGTTGTTACAGGCTTATAAGTAAGAAAGAGAGATGTAATACAAAACTTCCTAGCCAAAAGGGCCATGCAGCTCATGAAACCTACACAACTGTTTGGGAACCTGCTAGTTGTGCATTATTGTTAAGTGACTGATCTGGCAAACTCCTGATTTCTGTAGTGAAGGAACCCATGACTCTCTCCAAATGCAGGTGGCAGTGGCATGCTGGTCCCAGAAAAAGGGCAGAGCAAGGATGGGAGAATAAGAAATAGTTAAGAGTGAACAGATCAGCATGCAGATAACAAGGACTACAAGCAAACCTGGATCCCAAGCTTCCTTGACACTACTTAAGAGCCTGCCATAAGCCTGTTGTGATGCAGTGCCTCAGTTTCTGCCTTCCCCAGTGGCTTTTGCTTGGTTGGCTTCTACCTTACTTTATCCACCTGACAGTCATTTCACTGTAGGATGAGCAGGTAAGAGGATAGCTTGAGACCTGTTCATGTTCACTTAGCGCAATGCCTTTTCTAGGGGATTCAAGGAGCTCCTGGATCCAGCCATTCCCAGTGCTGGCCCAGCTGCTCAATGTAGTGGCTCTCTGGGGGGGTTTGTCACTGAAGTCAAGGGGTAACCTGCTGAGGCTGTGCCTGACACCTTCACCCAGCCCTGCACAGGGTGCCTCCAGGGCTAGTTTCCCACTGCTTCCCACTGCAGCAAAGTTGCCAAGGAGCTTGGCATCCCACCACAGTCTCTCTTCTGCAGGCAGAAACGTGGGAAGCCCTTTGGACAAGCTGGGAGGCTGTGTCTATCCATATTCAGACCTCCTGCCAGTCTGCTGCCTTGGGATTGCCTCTTTTAAACTAGAAAACTCTAAGATTTGGGGTTTTTTTGTTGTTAGCACCTATAAAATCAGCCAGACTGATCCTCTTTTTCCTTCAAGAGTAACACAAAGCAGTGCACAGCACTCCCAGCCCTCAGCATGTCCCTTTCTGTGCCACATACCTCTCAGCTGTCGGTCCCAGGTCCAGGTAGGATGTCTTGTCCTTACATCATTGATTGCAAGAACCAGGGCAGTTGAGCCCTGATTGATGTGTTCTTCACTATCCCACAATACAAAAGGCCTTTGTTCCTGCCTGCCAATCTGGAAAAGTCAAGGAAGGCAATGGGTTTCCCACTGAACACAACCCCCACTGTAGCTTCACTGCCTTCTTTGTGCTCCCAGGCTGTGGCTCACGGAAGCGATCATGCTCAGGACAACACTTAAGCAACACCTCTGATGTAGAAGGAACATCCTGAAGTGCTGTCTCCAAGACAGAACAGTCCTTAGCTAAGGTAAGGCCCTGGGCTGTACACTGGCTTACTGTTCTGTGCCTCCTCAAGGCACTGTACCTGCATCAAGCCATACTTGTGGTGCCCCTGGTCCCAGCCGTTGTCCAGGAGCAGCCCGGCACGGCTCTCCTGGGAGATGATGCCAGCAATGAGGGCTGGCTCCAAGCACAGGTTCCTGGCTACTCTCCTGATGGGGATCTCATACCTCCTCAGACGTACAATGTCTGCCTCTGCACTCCTCCGGATTGTGGCAAGGCCTGTGGGGTAGGAAGAGGCAGACTTACACACACAAACCCCCTCACTTTCCCCTGGAGCAGGTGGATCAAACTCGAGTTAGGGGGAAAATGCAGCTACACTGACTTGGGCAGTGGTGGTTGAGGAACCTTCTTAGCTCTGGTGTGGCTAGGGAGCTGCTCTGGCAGTACCTGAGAATCACAGAGTGCCAGGGGTTGGAAGGGATCTCTGGAGATCATCCAGTCCAACCCTCCTGCCAGAGCAGGAGAATCTAGAGCAGCTTGCATAGGATGTGTCCAGTCTGCTTTGGAATATCTCCAGAGATGGACGCTCCAGAACCTTCCTGGGCAGCCTGGGCCACTGCTCTACCACCCTCAAAGGGAAAAATTCCTCCTCATGTTCAGATGGAGCTTCCTGCGTGTCATTTTTTTCCCATTGCCTCTAATCCTGTCACTAGGTACCACAGAAAAAAAGATGGTGTGCGATTTCCCTTTGCTTAAAGGCTGGGGGTCCCGACTATGGGACCTGGAGTTTGTCCTCCCTCTTCTTGCCAGATCTGAAGGCCTCACAGCACATGGCATTTTGGGAGAGGAGGTGTTGCTTTTTCCCTTTTGGCTAGTGGAATAGCTGCACCACTGTTTTAATTAGGCAATAACAAAAAGCGAAGCATCTCTCTGTCAGGCACAAACAGGCTGGCAAATCAAATAATGAATGATACCTACCACAGTCTGGGGCTCTTACAGATGTACAGGAGATCATGGGGGTTTGAAGAACACTTATATCACCATAGCAACTGGAAGCCATGGATGGAGCTGAAAAATGAAGCAGAGGTGTTTGAACACAGAAGATCTGAGAGCAGTGTTGTTCTGCTTACTGCAAGTGCACACAAGCCAAGCATGAGGGATTCACCCAGATCTGTAACCCACCTGGTGTGCTTCTCACTGCTCTTCATCACTAACATTACCCGTGAAAGATACACACATTTGTTCTCCTCTGATTGAATAAGTTGAAGTGAAGGAATCTAATGACAATTTAGATTAATAGGCATCTGCCTCATTAGGTCTAAAGGCTGGGAGAGGGGAACCACAACCTCTGTGTTTATCTCAGAGGGATCATCCCATTCAATGCCCCCCAATATCCAGGTGTTACCTGAGCACCCAGGCTGGGAGCATCTCCTGTGTCCCTCTGTAACTTGGTGAGGAATTAATTCAGGAGAGAGCTGCCTTAGCCTGGGTAAATTACCCTGCTTCCTTAGTCCCTGAGGGATGAGTAGCCTCCAGCAAACAGCCTGAGCCATTTGTGAGACCATTTCTCAGCAGGCAGAGAGATTGGCTAAAGTGAGCTAGGAAAAGCAAGAGGGAGTATGTCTGTGACTCCCTTTTGGTGGCAGTGCTGTAGTCTAGACCTGCAGCTTTAAAGGACACATGCAGGGGGTAACCAGCCTGCCAGAGCAGCTGAGCACCGTCAGCCATGCAGGCTTGTACAGCACCATGCAGGAAGGAGACCTCAGGCCTGACTGCACATCTCTGCAGTTCCTCTGCACACAGTTCCTGGGATGCTTCCAACAGCAACCCAAACCCAGCCCCAGGCTTACCAACAAGGGCCATAAGGCCTAGTAAGAGCAGGGAGGAGATCATGGTGCTGGCTCTCTTCAGCTACTCCAGCAGACCTGCAAACACAGTGGTGTGCAAAACAATCAGTGCTGGTTTCCAACAGCTCTATAGCAAACCCAAATCTCCCACCTGGAGGCACCAGACAGAGATGGCATGAGCTGGAGATAGCTTGGGGAAGGATGCAGCCACTCTGCAGCTCTCTATCTCCCTCCCCTGCACCATGGGATGCAGCTGCCAGCTTCAGGGAGTGATGGTGGGAGGAGAAGCAAGTGATGGGAGCCCCCATAACCCAACACAAGCCTGACCTAGGAATTCAATGGCAAATCCATACAAGGTCCTATCAAAAGCTCTTTCCACATGCAGGAAATTGCCACATCATGAAGTTTTATGTCATCAGCCTTTTGTTTTTCCCCCTCTCCCATTACAAAAATCCTCCTAGACCTTAGGTAGAAACAGCCTAGCCATCTCAATATCAACAAAATGCTACAGCAGAACAAAACCAAGGCTTCTGGCTCTAAAGAAATATTCTGTAAGTGAATTCAGACTCACCTGTCTTCAGTTGGCCTTGCTCTGAGGCAGGTCCTGATGACTTTTATATCTCTCTCTGTGTCTGAAAGGGTACCCACCCCATTGGCTCTGGAATGTTAATTCCTACCTAGCGTGACAACATTTGCTTTAAAGTCTACTAAGTGATATATATTAAGAGCTTAGAACACTTAGAATTCCTTTCATCCAAAGATTTGCACAAGGGGTGGTTAGGAACACTCAGGACAGCTCTGTGAAAGGAAATAAAT
Source organism: Bucco capensis (assembly GCA_013396975.1). Classification (NCBI taxonomy): domain Eukaryota; kingdom Metazoa; phylum Chordata; class Aves; order Piciformes; family Bucconidae; genus Bucco; species Bucco capensis. The sequence continues at coordinate 358,725 of VWZO01019915.1, forward strand.
ACTGGGTTTCCTCCATGAGGTGCAATAAAGCATGGCAGTGAATCAGTGGCAGCAGCCAGGCAAAAAGCAGATCCCTGGCCAGTGCTGTCCTTGCTTTGCAGCTGGGAGCAGTCTGGACACATTTCTGGAAGGGTTTTTTTGTCCCATTTCCTCATTGCTTTCAGCCTGGCAAGCTTTGAATTGCATATCATACCTTCATATGAATTCTAAAAGGGAGAATTAAAGCATCTCACTGCTCCTTTGCTTACAGCAAGCCTCATTCAGGAGGCTCACTTGAATACTTGGAAAGCAGAGGCAGGGTTGGACTTTCCAGATTTGGGGAGGCAGGATCTGCAGCTGAAATGGGGAGAAAGGGAACTGGGCTCTCAGCAGCTGAAGCCAGTGGGGCACACAAAGGGTCTCTGAAAGACTTAACACCTTTTTCCTCATGCCAAGTGATTTGCCAGGGTAAAGGTTGGGTGTTTTTTTTCTCCTGGTGAATGGAACACCACTTCTGGCCAGCATTCTGCATGGCACATGCTCTTCTCCTTCAGGGAGCAAGTTAGAGCCTCACGTTTCCCTGGGTGTGAGAACACTATCTGAAATGACCTGAAACAATAGCCCTGCTAATTACTGTCTCTGTTGGGAGGTTCAGCTCTGCTTCCATGAGATGAGCAGGCAGGTGCATTTCTCAGGTTGTCCCTTTGGTCTGGGCTGTAATTACAGGTAGCAGCAGATATTCACAGGCTTTAGAACTCCTTTATAGGGAAGCTGCCCACAACAGCTGACACATGCTGGAGGCCTACCACTAACTGACCAGTTAAAGAGGCATCTGTGCCATCACCTCAAACAAACCCTCTAGAGCTGCCTTCCCCAACTTTTAAAGGGATACAGGCAGTTTCATGATGACATTTCCATACATTTTCTTTTCTAGTGGACCTGTAAGCAATGAGAGTAAAGGTCTTCAGCCCTGTAAGACATGAGGCTCTCAGTTTTCCCTGTGTGCAGAAGTGATCAGGTCTGAGGGCCTCAATCTCTTGCCTCTCTGAAGAGTGCAGGTGGGCATCACAATGCCATCCCACTCTGCACAAAGCATCTCTGTAGCCATCGTGTAGACTGACTAAGCCCAGGGGTGTTTGTGAGGGAGGAGTGAGGCCAGAGGAGGGCCATGAAGGTGATCAGGGGGCTGGAGCACCTCTCCTATGAAGATAGGCTGAGAAAGATGGAGTTGTTTAGCCTGGAGAAGAGAAGACTCCAGGGAGACCTTATAGTCTCCTACCAGTACTTAAAGGGTCTACAGGAAAGCTGAAGAGAGACTCTTTTATCAGGGAGTGTAGGGACAGAATGAAGGTTGATGGGTTCAAACTGGAAGAGGGTAGAACTAGATTAGATGGAAGGAAGGAATTCTAAACTGTGAGGGTGGTGAGGCACTGGAACAGGTTGTCCAAAGAACTTGTGGATGCTCCATCCCTGGAAGTGTTCAAGGGCAGGTTGGATGGGGCTTTGAGCAAGGTGGCCTAGTGGCAGGCATCCCTGCCCATGGCAGGGGGGTTGGAACTAGATGACCTTCAAAGGTCCCTTCCAAAGCAAACCATTCTGTGATTCTGTGGCTCTTTGATAACCATCAAGAGCATCTCTGTGTGCCTAGAATTCATGACACAAAGCAGTAAGGACTGTCAGCATTTTAGAAGCCAAACAGGAAACAACCTCAGACTTTCTTTTCTAGGGCAGCACAGTAATAAATAATTAGCAAGGAGGAAAAAGATCAGGAAAGGAATTAATGTCTGTGTATTGCAATCACTTCATTTGCATACAGTGTCATCTTGGGAAAAGCCAATGGTTAGTGGAGCGTGCATGCTATGTGAAGGAAATAAGTTGTTTTTTAAACCTTTTTTTATAAGAGTCACCTGTTGAAATCATACCACCAGGCAGATGTCTCAAGAGGCTGTGTTCAGACAGGCAAAGTACCTTAACACAGATTCACCAGGGAGCTGACCCAGCTGCATGGGGCCTGGCTCAGTGGGCATTTATTTGAGGCAGTTCAAGCCATGGCTGTGAGAGCTAATCCAAACAAATATCTGCACCTCATGGGGGTCTCTAAAAGCAAGTTTTCTTACCTACTCCCTTTCCATCAACAAGCATCAAATATTTCTCAGTGTACATCCACATGATAAATAATCCACCAAATTTGAACAAGATTTTTTGGGATGATGCCCTGGTCTCTTATGTACAACTTTAGCCAGTTTGATGTGTTAGTTACTATTGATGAGGTAGGCAAGTTCCCTTTTGCAGCATACAGTACAGAATGGTAACAAGGAGCATCTGGGACACTGGAGTGTCTTGGATCACCACAATCATATTAAATACCCAAAGCTCCAAAGTGTGTTCCAAGAACAATAGATCAGAGTAGACCTTCAGAGCAGTGATTTGGTCAAATCTGGTGGAACCTATGGAAATGGCCTCAAGTTGCAGCAGGGGAGATTTAGATTAGATATAAGGAGGAATTTCTTCCCTGAAAGTGTTGTTCAGTCTTGGCCCAGGCTGCCCAGGGAGGTGCTGGAGTCAGCATCCCTGCAGGGGTTGAAGAGACATTGAGCTGCTCTCCTTAGGGCCATGGTTTAGTGGCATGGGAGTGATAGGTATGGTTGGACTTGATGAGCTTAGAGGTCTCTTCCAACCTTAATGATTCTGTGCTTCTATCTATTTATCCTTTAAAGGCAGCCCAGGGACAACATCCCCCTCAGAACAGGTCTGGAATATTCTACTGTAACATCAAACATTCTCCACTTCTGATTCCTAGAGAGGCTTTCCTTAAACTCTGGAGTGTAAGCCTGACTCTTGAACTGTTCTAAAGACAGAATACACTCACTACTGACAGAATACACAGCTATTGAATATGCAATGAGTACAAAAGCCATGTATTTCTGTCTCAGCTTGTGCTTGTCTGTGTGTGTGTGAGACAAAATGACAGCATCCTTCCCACTGGGTTAAGGACACTGCCTTTACTCTTCCATGGAGGACAAAGGGCTTGCTTTACTGACCCTACTGTTCAAAGCCCACATTTTCTGTAGAAAAATGCTTCTTTTAAGGCTTTCTAGATGGCAAATAGCACAATGTGGGTTACTTGGAACCAAAGAGTGGAAGGCATCAATTCCTCTTTCAGGTTGGCATCCCTCAGTGACCCCTATTAGTTACACTTGTAGACAATCCAACCAGCTGCTCAGTTGTTGTCCTCTCCAGCTGTTTCTCACACAGTCTCTCTCAGGGCTCAGACTTCTTCACACTTCCCAAAGCTCAGCTCAGCATTTAACTTCTAGGTACATTTCTTGAGCAGCCCACCACGAGCATAATGTTGGATTAATCAGCAATCAAAGAGCATCCAGTCAAATCCAAACAATCTAGCATTAAGAGCTGAAGAGCACAGATCTTGTTTGGTTAGTGTTGTCTCCATGCATGTCTTTAATGATTACTTCATGCAAGGATCAAACACAAGACTCAAGCACTCATCATGACTGAAGTTCCATGCTGAGTTCATGCCTAAGCCCCATGACTTCAGAAGCTCTCCCTTTCTCATCCCTTTATTGCAGAATACCTTTGTATGGCTAACCCATTCCAGACCAGCCACCATTTGGGATTAAGTCTAGGCTCAGGAACCTTAGTCATATCCTTACCTTTACAATCCATCTGCTGAAAGCAAATAATCCTATGCAAGTTGCAGCCTTCCTAGATACAGTTTATCATCATTATCTTCTTATCTGCTACTGGGTCACTGTTGACAAAGTTGAGCTTTGTGCTTTTCAGGTCTGTAGAGCTGACATGGGAGTTGTCCTCTGGATTGTTTACACTCCTAGCTTGCTGACCCAGATCTTACTGTAACAGACATCCATCATTTCATGTCCACTGCAAAAATCACTGAGCTCTACCCTAGATTTGTCCCTCCCTACTCAAACCTAGAAGAATTTTCCAGTTCTTAAAAGAATTTTGAAGTTTCAGTCAAAATAAAATGTTTGGATTTGGATCGTTCATCTCAAATTAATATGTAGATCAAGAACTTATCAAGAGGACCATTCAATGAGTTTTAATCTTTATTTAAAAGAGAAAATGCAAGAAACAAGCATGAAAATAAAGACTTGAAGGAGACAAATCTATAAGGCTGCTACTTCAAAATCAATTTAAACTAATTAGTATGAAGTCTCAACTTCTTTTTTTTACCCAAACCACACATTCCTGCAAACCCCTGGAGGGCATGTGGCCATACTGCAAGCCAGCTGAAGGAAGAGGTTCAACTGAAGATTAATGCAGAAAAAGAAGATAAATCAGCAGCTTGAAGTGCTAGGAAACCACCAAGTGTAAACTGTGTAATGAGGCTGTTCACACATGGAACTGAATGATCTCTAACATCACACCCTGCTGGAATCCTGACAGGGTTTTTTATTTCCACAGTCCAGTCAACAGAATTAGGACTCAGAGATGAGTCCTGCTAAGGCACTCTTCAAAAATACTGCTGGAACATTGCTTTCCTTAATTCAATTTCATGCAAGTGATGGAGGGGAGAAAAAAAAAAAAAAGAAAAGCATTTTATAGTGCATTTAGAGTTTGTGCATTAAAAGGGAGACCAACTTGAAGAAAGTATACTTTATCCTTCCAGTAGATTGACAGCTGTGCACATCTTAAGCTGGTTTGTCTTCTCCAAGTGATGTTAGAACTGTTATGTAGTTTGCTAGAAATTGAGGAAGAGGACATGCAACTTTGTGATGGGCTTTATTAAAAGAGAACAGAACCCACAGCAGCTAGACCACCTTCTGGGAAAGGATGCAAAAGGCAACAGTAGAATTAAAATAATTTTATTTCAATGTACATGAACAGAAATAAAATAGAGTTTTTGAACCTTACTTACAGAGAGATATTGCTGGGCTGGCCCAGGCACAAGTGTTCTCCACTACAAGGCAGTAAGACTGACTAGACCCACTTCCCTTTTTGGACCAACTGGATTCAAAGTGTCACCTCCAAAAAGTCCTTCAGCACACAGCAAACACTTTGTTGTAAAACAAAAACCAAAGGAAAACTCCTCACCTCTTCAGAAGTTTGCCACTGTGATTCTGTGTGCCTATTCTGTCCATTACTGAAGAGCAGCACACAGGATGCAGCACTATATCTAAACTTAAGGGATCAAGGTTTCTCCCCAATACTTTATTCTACTTTCTAGTACAAAGCATCTGCTATAAAATCCACACACTCCAACCCACAGAATGATACAGAGCTGGGAGCAAGGCTGTTTTCAAGCAGCTTGTTGCTCTGTGCTATTCCCTGCTGTGCCAGCTTTAACATGCAGCATAGAGAGATGTAAAAGGGCATTGCTCTTGACCATCTCTCTCAGAATTCAGAGAAGTTAGGACTGGTTTTACAACTTACAGTGCAATGTAGTCCAGTTATTCAATATCATGATATGGCACCATAAGATAAGCAGTCATTTGTTAAAATGCACAATTCCTTTACTAATAGTTTTGTGATGCTTTATGGATAATAGAATAGTAAATTCGAAAAGATAGCTGGGGGAGGAACTGCTAGGGTCAAGTCCTTTAAAAAAGTGTCTATCATCTCCTTGAAAAATGAGCAAAACCCCTGGAACTTCCAGATTGAAGGAAAACAATAAGTAGGTCTTCACACAAACTGCAGACTCTGCCATATGATGTGGATGCTAGGATACTATGAGGATTAATTCTTCCATGATTTTAACCAGCAAATGTCCTCAGATACCAGAGTTCCCCAAAACACAGAATGCTTAGTGGAGATTCTGGGGAAGCATTGCTATGTGCTCACCTTCTGCATCTGCTTTTGGCCACTGAGACTGGATGCTGGGCCACAGGAACCTTTGGTCTGACCTGGGACAGTTGTTTCTAACAGGTACTTCAAAACATTTGGTAAACTTACAGACACAGTTCATCATTTGCCATGTTCTTTAGTTAGGACTCAGATTTTTGAATTATAAATGACTTCCAAAAGAGGAAAACAAAACAAAAATTCAAGCTTTGTTCCTGCTGACTCAGTTGTATAAAACTGTATAGAAAAATGAGCATTATGTGCAGATGTCATGAAAAGCAGTAAGCTTTATAAAAAACATTCTTAGAAATGTACCAGGCATAAACAAAAGATGATTTACAAATATATTTAGCTGTTTGTTTTTTTCTAGTCATCATCAGAATCTGAATCATATTTCTTTCCTCTGATGGTCTTCTTTTCCAACTTTGTAAAGCTTGTTCCAAATTTCTTTTGGCTTTGGAAAGGTGGGTCCATCAAGTTTCCACTAGAGGAGAAGAGCATGATATGTTGATTAGAGCTATATTCATGGAGAGAGTAAGAAGCATCTCTTAATTACCTGTTTGTTCAGGAAGACATCTGAAGAGAACACAACTCCTACTCCCTAAAGCCACTCTAAGTAGCATAGCACATCCTGGACTAAATGGCCTGGCTAAGTGGAGTTAAGACAGAAGTAGGAGTGTGAACAGCACCTATGAGTGGAGCTCTAGAGGAAAAAGAATCCCACAAACCTGTCTGAAAGGGCTTTTGCTGCAAGCTGATCATGGTAAAGACAACCATCTGTCAGATTAACCACTAACCAGGGCATTACAGAGAGACTTTTCAAAACAAATGGCTTTGGAGTAGAAACAGAAGAGTCAAAAGTCAGTTTTGTACTGCCAGAAGTCACCTTGTACTCCCTCTGCCTAGCCCAGGCAGAATGGCTTCCCCATGGGACACCACCTAGTGCACTATGGAGGGACTATAGGGGTGCATAGGTGTCTCTGTAAGGCTTTCCTCACCAGTGGGTGGCTGCCTGCGTTTTTGGGAACAGCAGATGTTCTCATAAAGGTGGAACACTCCCATCTCCTCCAGCAGAGGTGTGCAGGGAGGGAAATCCCCTCCTCTTGCTCAGGAAAGGGTGTGTGTGACCTGTGAGATGTTTGCAGCTGAGTGTCAGACAGTGAGCCAGCACTTAGAACCTTCTGGAATTAGCTGCAGAAATTTGTAGGTATTAACAGTTTGCTGATATTGATCCTAAAAGTACAGTTCACTGATTGCTACTTAATTACATGTCAGTAATAAGTCAACACACCACTTGAATTCTGCTTTTGGTCCAGCAATGTAAACCTGGGCAGTTTTTCCTGTAAATACAGCATATCTTCTATTGTGTAGGCTTAAAGATGGAATTTTTGAGAATTATATTGGACTGCTACACAAACTTATTTGCACTTCTGCAACTTCTTTTCACTTTCTGGGAAAAAAATATTCACATCCATAAAATGGACTAAGATACACTTTAAGGATGACTTGCTGAATTTTCTCTGTTAATGTAATAATGGTTCAATACTTTGCCAAAGAGATACTCTCTTCTTTGTCTTGCCAAAGAACACAGATTAAATAAGGGGATTAAACTCTTGTGTGTCTTAAGCACACAACATACCAAAGATACAAACTTTTACAGATTGTCCTGTCTGCAAGCACATTCTCCTTGCACTATATCTGAAAATAAACCAAACTAATGAATTACCTGTAATTAATGATGTCTGCACAGCCTAACCTCCATTCCAAGGTCTCTGTAGTGAAGTCATCAGTGTTGCCAAGGTCAGTGAAGCCCACAATGTAGTCGTGTGTTTTCCCATCTTTCACTAGTGCTAGGGTGGGGATGACTTTGATGCGAAGTCTCTCACACAAGAAAGGAGATTTTTCAGCATTTAGTTTCAAGAATTTGGTCTCAACGTGTTTTTTTGCCAATACAGTCAAATGTTTGTCCAATATTTGGCACCTGTGGAAAAAAAAAACCCAAGCAAATATATAGCGTTAGAATCAATAAGCTGAAGAATGGTTGTCAGATCATGTTCAGATTAATTGGAATGGACAACAGAAAATCAAACAGCTTGGAAAGGGACTGAGATGTGGAAAATTAAGGAATTGGAGTGCTTCTAAAGATGCCTATTTATTTGCAGGATTTGGAAGAACAGAAGAATGTGTCTGTTTTTGTAGACATCTAGAAACAAAATGTTTCTTGAGCATAGCTTATCTACCATACCTGAAAGTTGTATCTCTGTAAAAATGGCAAACCACATTCTTGCTTTCTTTGACTTCTTGGAAAAAGTCTCTCTCACTTGGGATTTCTCTGTATTCTCCATGTCCTTTTGACAGCCACTCCTTTTGGAAGACATAAAAGGAAATCATTAGTATGGAGTTTGTTAGTCCTGCAGCTATCGTATCAGCTCTACAGCTTGTAAGATAAATAAGAAGAGGGGAGCTGCAGTGGGAACCCATTTCACACACCAAAAGAAGGAGAAACAAATGACTTCCCCCTTCAGATCTGAAAAGGTGCAGTTGCCACTAGGCTAGACAATATTTGGGGTTGCCTCTCTCTCAGCAATGTCTGCACTGCAGCCTCTTAAACTAGTTCAAAAAGAGAACATCAACAACAACAAATTCTCACTATTTGAAAATTGTTAATTGACAGCTTTGACTACTTTCTCTAAATGTTTTTGTACACTTAAAGAACTCTTATCTAAAAGATAGTCATACAAACACAATATTTAATTGGGTTAGAAGGAGTGGGACAAATGATTCCACTCTAAGAACAAGGAAAGACCCTGTATCATTCCTCTACAAAATACCTTAAGAGAAGAGCATGCATCACTTACATGCCACAAGTAACAATCTCCAGAACTCAGAAGCTTAAGGAGCCTAAAGGCTTATGATTAGGTTGCCTACAAGGCTTATGCTTCCAGATAACAATTCTCAGTGAACATGGACACACTCAAATCTTTGTATGAGACTCTTTATCCTATCCTTATTGTAAACAATCACAGAAGCTCTTCTCTCCTCCTGTTAAAAAACACAAAGCATGCACATATGGACAGACTTGCTTTCCTGGACAATTTAAAGTTAGTAAGTACAGAAAGGTGAGAGAGGGGAAAAAATCCCACAACCCACAGCAAAAATACCCCAAACCAAACAACTCCAGAACACTTAGTTCACAATCTCCCTAGGATTTAGCAAAAAAATCTATTTCACTGTACACATCAAGAGTCTATATTACTACAGGAATTACTTGTTTCTGCTGCTGAGCCTTTTTTAGTGCCTCAAGCCTCCTTTGTTTCAGGCATTCCAATTCATCTTCATCCATTTGGTCCAGCTTCTGGATTTCAGCATCCAGATGTTCTTCCACAACCTTGGTAGTTTGAAGTATTTCATTCTCCAGAACTTTTTGAAGCATTTCAACAGAGGTATCAGCAGCCATCTTTAACCAGAAAGTGACCTCTTCAGAGCTGTGGAAATAGTGATACATAGAATTAACATTTATACCTCTTCATTAAAAGCCTGACCACTCTCTGACTTGCAGTTCACACTGTAGAAAAACAAAACACTAGGCTCTTTGAAGATAAGAGTAGATAGTTGTTTTCTATGCTCCCTTTGGGGAATACTTGCACAAATTGCAACCAAGATGCCAGTCAAGTCCTATGCTTTCAATCCCAAAGGCAGCTGTTGAAAGTGCACAGGTACCTAAAATTACTAGTCAATAGAAAGAAGAAAAAAAGGTAAAACCAACAGAAAGAAGTAAAATTCTCCAGTTCCAAAGGAACACTCCTCCTGAGGCAGATCCATGTACCTTAAAGAAATACTCTGAAACTAGAGTATGCAATCAGAAAGCTCCAAGCTACTGGGAGGAGGTGTAAGATATCCCAGAGTAAGTCTTAAGTAATGCTCACTATATAAGTTTCCACCAATAGTTTAAATGCAATTATTTTAAGTACTTGATGCATATTAATGTATTTAAATCTGAATTAACACAATTCTCCTCAGCTAAAAACAAAAGGAGCCCAACAGCAAATGCTTTAGGCAAACACAGTGCTTCAATTAGCACAAGAAAACTGCTCTTGCAAACATCACCTATGGCAGTTAGTGAAAGGATTTAAAAACCCCAACAACCACGACCTAATTGCTATGTGAACAAACACAGCTAAAACCAATTTCTGTAGAGTTCTCCTTGCTCCAACACTTCAAAAGGCACAAAATACTAAGACTGAGGTACACGATGAGCTGGGGCAACATGATTGATTGTTCTCCCCCATAAACTTACACTACCAAAACCTATCACTGTAATAAGTGACACTTTTGAAATGGGGGCAATGCACAGTCACTCTAATCAGATTTTCAACCTGCAGCCCACGGATCTGATGTGTTCAATTTGGATTCCAGAATAGTCTTGGCTGAATTTCAAAACAGCTAAACGATCAGTGGCATTGGCTTTGCAAACACTTCGCATGCAGAGACAAAAAAGCACTCGAAGATGGGCAAAGCACCAACATCAAGGCAGCACTCCAAGTGTAGTGAAACATCAGCAGTGCTAAGCCTGCTGCCACCCTCCACGCGTGTCACAGCCACACGGACCTGCAGCACCTGGTCTTGAGTCCCTCTCCCCAAAAGTGCTAACCACAAAGTCTCTCCGTTAGTGTTTTCTATCCCACTTTCCTGTACTGCCAGAGGAAATAAGCACCTTGCTACCACAGCTCAAAGGCCACTAGGTGAGGGAAGAAAATCTGCTCAGCTAGGGCAAAGGGAGGCTCGTCCTCCAATCAACCGGGAAGAAAATATCAACCGAAGCCAGTCTGCTCTCCATTCGGAGCTCCCCACAAGGCTCCTCGAGCCTGTGTGCCAACAAACGGTTCCTACGCAGCAGGGGGCCTGCGCCCAAGGCCCGCTCCCGGGGCACGCAGCAACACTGACGAGGCCGCAGGCAAGCCCGCTCCGCCGGGGAGGGGCGCTAAGGTCCCGGCCCGATCCCGCCCGCAACGGCTGCAGCGTGAGGGAGGGACCGGCACAGGGCGGGACACCAGGCAGGCCTCCGCGGGGCCCTTGCAGACAACAGCCACCTACTCACCTAGCTCCTGACGAGCTCTCCAGGGGAAACCTCTCCCTCCCGTTCCCTCCTACCGGTCACCGTGCCGACCACAGTACCGGCTGCACCGCCCCCGGCTCCAAAGCGCCCCTCCCCACCCGCCTCCCTCACACGCCGGCCGCACCTCACCGGCTTCTCGCGAGAACCAAGGTGGGGGAGATGGGGCGGGGCCGTGTGCGCGCACATGCACGCAGGGATTTTCCCCAACGCGTTCGTTCATTGGCTGGTGCTCTCCGCGCGCATGCGCAGCGCGCGTTGCACTGTCTGCCGGTAGCGGTGAGGAGAGCGGGCCTCAGTCAGCAGCTGTGTTCCTTCCACGCCGCAGCTCTACCCCTGTAGAGGGGCCTACATCTCTGCCTACCGGCGTCCCGTCCCCTGAGCAGCCGCGTTCCTCCCGCCTAGGTGCAGAGCGCCCTGCCGAACGGACGCGTCTGAGGTGCAGCACGGCTTTCCCTGGCGGGCGGAAGCGGGGCCGCTGTGGGCAGGCAGCTTCCCGCCGCGGCGCTGCTCTGGGTGGGCCTTGACCACCAGCGGGCATATGTGTGTGGCTCCGCTCCTTCCCTCACCTCAGTGCCGGACGGCTGCGGGGTGTAGCCGCTGCCGCCGCCTTTCTGGGGGGGCTCCTTCTCGGTGTTGGGCGTGTGAGGCCGAGGCTGAACCCCCGCAGGGAGTAGGGTCGCGGCGGGGCCGGGTCCCGCTCCTCGAGCGATGCTGTGAGGTAAGGGCGGGCCCGCGACGGCGCCTCGGTGAGTGCAGGCGGGGCTGGCAGTGGGCGGGCGGCGGGGCTCTGCCTGACTGCTCCGGCAGTCTGTGTTGGAGTAGCCGGGGCTTGTCGTCTCTTTGTTCTTCTTACAAGTGCGCTGGAAGAGCCACAGATTTAATTAATGGCATATTAAAGTGTGTTTAAAAAAAACCCACCAACCCAAAATCCAAGTATTCTGCTTTCTTGTTTCCTGGAAATCAGACTCTCCGGTGCTGAAGAATGGTGATGAAGAAGGCGGGGGGGGGGAAGATAAACACTTATCGGTACCCCGCTGGACGCCTTTGTGGGAGAGGCTGATAAGTTATAGCTGTATAAAGACAGAAGAGTAGGAAGTGAGGGTTTTAGGGAGGGAAGCAAGATGGAAGTGGTGGCCCTGAGGCTGAAAGAGGAAGAGAACTGTGAGGCTTGCTCTGTCTGCAAAACAAATTACTATACAGGGTGATGACAATAGCAGAAAAGGTGCAGCTGTCAGAGTATATTAAATAGTGTGATCATGTCTGTGACCACTCTTTGCTCTTGAGAAATGTGACCAGGGTGAGATGGGGTTCCACCTGAGAGCCCTTCTGCCAGAACATGCAGTGTTTGCTGTCCGACTTCCTTGCCATATTGTTGTGAACTGGGACTATTTTCTGCCCAACAGTGGCAGTATCCAGGCTCTTCTGTTTCAGCTGTTACTCTGCAAGGCTTTTTGGAGGGGAGAGAAAGGAAAGCTTTGTATCCTGAGAAAATCTGGTGAGAAAGGAAGGAAATATCATACTTTTAACCTTGCTGCCTGGCAGTCAAACTCCCTGAAGGGGCACCACTTCTGTCCTGGGTGCTGAGTTTTATCATTCCATCTTCACTGAGCTGAAAACCCAACCCTGTTGCCACTGACTTCCCCATTTTAGCAGGAAAGGTCAGTCGCAGAGGGATAAAGGACCAGCAGAACCCCATGAATGGCTTGGGTAGCACAATTTGTCTACATGGAGGAAGAACAGCTAAATGTACCAGGCAGAGCTTGCTCACATGCCTTGCACCTGAAATACTGCCTATGCTGCCACAATGTACCCTAAAAGTTTCCCCCTTAACTCCTGCATTCCTATGCTTTGACCTAGATGCCCCGTTTGCCTTTAGACAAAAGCTATCCAAATGTATTTCCTTTATTTTGGCTATTGGGTCAGGTTCTTTGTGGACACACGGGCTATGACTCTGTGAGGAGTTCTTGGGCCTCCCTGCAGCTCTCTGGGGCGGCAGGAGGACTGGAGGGAAACCACGGATTTGAAGCATCACTTCGACATTTTTCAGGGTTGCTTAAGGACCCCAATCTGATGGCAACAAAGCCGAATTCAAGCCCCGGGAGCAGCTATATCCCTGGCGAGGGGCCCTGGACGGAGCTGCCGCCACTTGCTCCTCCAGCCGGGAGGGGGCGCTAGAGCGCGGAGGCGGTGACGTCGCCTGTGCTCGGCGCGGGGCAGGCCGGGACGGCGGGGGCGGAGCTAGCGCAGGCGCGCGGCGGGGCCGTTGCTGGGGGGGAGGTTTTCCCATATGCGTGGGGCTGCGTTCGGGCGGGCGGGCAGCGCTGAGCGGGGGCACAAGCGCCGGGACCGCCGCCATGGGCAAGAAGCAGAAGAACAAGAGCGAGGACAGGTAGGGTGGTAGAGGCGATCGCCTCCCCTCTTCCGGCCACCTTCCCCGTGCTGCTGACAGCAGCAGCAGCGGCGGCGAAGGAGCGAGTGCCGGTGCTGCGGCGCTGAGTCAGGCCCTGCTGGGGTTCGCGGCCTCGTCGGANCCTCGCCTCGGGGAGCGGCACCGGTTAGGCGTTGCTGGCCGGGCCGGCGCAGGAGGCCCGAGGAGACGGCAGCTGCGAGAGGCGGGTGGTTGTCCCGCGGGTGGCGGTGTGGAGGGGGAGGGTGGCGGCCGCTGAGGCTGGCTGGCGTCGGCGAGAGAAACTTGGCTCTTGGCGCTGGAGCGGCCGCGTTGCTGCCACCGGCTTTTTGCGCTCCCTCTGAAAAGCACTTCCCTTGATCCACGGCCGGCTTCGCGAGGAGTTTGTCCAGGAGCAGGCAGTGGCAGACGGCCGGTGATCGGCGAAAATCGCGATTGTCAGCTAAAAATCGCTGCTTGGTTCATTTGCAGTACCTCAAGTATAGTTTGTTTCTTTTTTTAAAGGGCGGCAGTGACACAGATCATGCTGTAACTTAGTGATTTGTGCGTTTGTAATAAATGCAGATGTTAGATGTTTTACTGATTGGAGGATAAGAGGATGACTTCTATAGCTGTGTGCATATCGTCTTGGGTACTGCCCCATCTAGGAACTTTTATTGGAAGAGATTCTTGTAATGACAACTGTTAGCCATATGGAACACTGGCTGAATAACATTGTGTGTTCATACATTTAGCAGGAGAGGACATGTTTTTTCACTATAAAATGACAAAGATACAATCATTTTGGAGAGTTTTGAGCTGTTAATACCAACAAGGAGTTAAATGAAAACCGACATCCTAAAAACATATGTGAACTAGAAACTACACATTTTTCCTTACCTAGACTGCCCATCCTTTTTGAGTCATTACATGCTTCTCTTATGAAAGTACTCCCTGTGACAGCCGTTTCACAAAGTATTATTTCCTCTCTAAGCATGTCTTACTGCCAAATGTGTATTTCATTAAGATGTTAATGACTTCAGGTTGTTCCCTTTACCAGGTTAGGATGTCACCTCTTTTAGTTTCTCTGTTCCTGTCCAGGTAATTAGTGTTTTGCTCTCTGACTATTTTTCCTCACACCTTTTGCTGTCCCATGTATATGTCTCTGTTACCAATGTGTTTCACAGGCTGTATTTCACATCTTGGGAGCAGCTCTGGTAAGGAGATGAGTCAAAGGTGATTTGAGAAGGAAGAGGGAAGGGTTGGATCTTTGTGCTCTGAAGGGAAAAAAGGCCTGGTGTTCTTCTTTGTACCTGGTGTGGTAGATGTTACTGCTATCTATATGAAGCTATGGTTGCAGCATGGCCAGATAAACAAGGAGAACCGATTGGGCATAGGCACCTGGTTAGTTAGAGAAATTGCTGTCACAGCTAAATCAAGTGACAGTTGCAGACAGGTCAAGAAAAGTTCAGCCAAAATAAGCCTGACAGGCTTTAGTCCTAAGGCCTTGTAAATGCAGCCTGGAACTTCCAAACTGCTACTAGCAGTGGCAATACCATGTGGCAGGGCTACATGGTTGTATGGCAGTGGGAGGGATGATGTGGAAAGAATAATTCAAACAGACCCCTGTTTGAGAAGAAGGACAAAATGGTTAGGTGGATGTATTTTAGAGCAGAGAGGTTGAGGGGATGGAAGTGAGGGTGGGGTGAACCTGGAAGGCTAGTGATGTTTTGGAATAAGCTCTGTCTGCAGAGGTACCCTCATCCTGTGGTGGTGGTGGTTCTAGCTGACACCCCTGTGAATGTCAGGTTCCCTTGAGGGAGAGGCTGAAGTTGGACTTCAGCATCCCCCATCAGTTTCCCTACAGTTCCAGTAGAGTTAGAGAGGATTTGCACCATGGAATCAAAGGCTTCAGTTAGTTTTGCCTCCTGCATCTTCAATTCTATGCTATGCAGTGTTACTTTTTTCCTCCTCCTTTTCCTCTCTGCTTCCCCAACAATTAGGTTAGAGGTACAATCCCTGACATCTCTGTTGGCTGCAGCTCCATAAGCATGTGGCTGTTCCCAGGCGGAACTTGCAGTGCAGAGGAAGCATGTGGGAAGATGCAGGTGGCATGTCTGTGTTGTGAACATTGGTTTGAGAAATGGTGTGACAGCAAGGAGATTTCTGTTTGTTTTCTGACATACTGAGACAAGTTACAGAAGGTACAAATCCTCTTTAATTCTCCCCTCATCCCCACAGCTTTGACTTCTGTTGTGTAGTTACCTCTTCCCTTGTTCTGCTGAGTACAGGAGAGGTCTGTCATGGTTTAACCCCAGCCAGCAATTAAGCACCATGCAGCTGCTCACTGCTCACTCCTTCCTGCTCCCAGTGGGATGGGGAGGCACACTGGGGGGGAAAAGAGTAAAACTTGTCAGTTGAGATAACAGTTTAATAAGTAAAATAAAATATTACAATAATAAAATATAGTAATAATTGTAATGAAAAGAAATATAACAAGAAGAGGGAGAAATAAAAGGCAAGCCAAGTGATGCACAATACCACCTACTGACTAATGCCTGAGGGGTGATCCACACCTCCTGGCCAACTCCCTTCAGTTTATATACTGAGCATGACATTCTGTGCTATGGAATATCCCTTTGGCTAGTTCAGATGCTGACTGTGCTTCCTCCCAGCTTCTTGTGCACCTGGTCACTGGCAGAGCATGGGAAACTGAGAAGAATCCTTAGGATGAGTGCTACTTAGCAACAACAAAAACATCAGTGTGTTATCAACATTATTCTCACACTAAATCCAAGATGCAGCACTGCACCAGCTAATAGGAAGAAAATTAACTCTCTCCCAACCAAAACCAGGACAAGGGCATACTGATCAAATCTGTTTCTACTATACCAACACCTCTGTTATGCTCCTCTGGAACTCTGTGATTGACTTCTGCCACTTGATAGATGTGCATCTGTCAATAAAGAATGTATTTATCTAGAATGGTCAGATATGTGGTCACTAGGAAAAGCTCAATGTGGTGTGTTAGGTGCTTTCTAAAGCTGGAGAGTGTCTTGGGTTATATGTAGCACCTAAGCCATATGGAAATTGCTGTTAATTGTTTCCTCTGTGGAATTTTTATGCTTGTGTTTCTCACTATTTCAAATGAAACTTCATAGCAATTCTTTCAATAAAAATAGGAGCTATCTGAATTTTCAGGCTTTTCTAAGAGTAGTGTTGGTAGTCTGTTTCCTTCTGGGAGTGACCTGTTTTGGATAAAGCTGTAATGGCAGAAGGTATGTCAAGATTCTGCCCTGCTGTCTTTGTGAATTTAGGATATTTTTTTTTTAAATATGTGGGAGGAAAGGCTGTTGTCAACTACAAAACTTTGCTTGCAATTCAAGCCTCAAACTGCTGCTGTAGATTTCTAAGTAAGCTTCCTCTTCTCTTAGTGGTTCTCTTTAGTTCCCAGTAGGTAGTCTCTAGGTGTGTTTATTCTTGTGCCCTTTAATAGTGTGAAATGTGGCCTAGGCAAACCACTCTGATGATAGAAGTTCCACGTGCCAGCTGTGATCCTGCAGCCAAGAGTGAACACTGCTGCTAAAATAAGACTTACAGTGCTGTTACTGCTGCTATATATTGCTTTCTCTTCTGCTAATTAAATTGCTGGCATTATCTACTGGTTGTTCTCCTTGGCTCTTTTTGGATCAGCATGTGAAATAAAATCTGAATGTTGTGGAGGAAAGTTGTGTGAAGGCTACAAAGCCTACAGACACCTGCAGTTCAGAAACATTCTGTACACTAGACAATCTAAAATAACTGCAAATCTCATCTAGAGGATGCCAGGGTTTTGTACTGAAAGATGGAGTAAATAATGCAAAATCACTTCTCCATTACAGAAACGTATTGGTCTGGTCTATGCAAATGTGTATTTGTATGGAAACTGTTTTTATCAATCTGTTGGGTATTTTTTTTTTAGCAAAATATCTTTGTAATAGGAATGCCAAGATCTTCACAAATATTTGTGGTAATGCAACATAAACCAAAAAGCACTGGAGTACACTAAGTAGGTTGTTAGAAGCAGCTTTTCTTGTTGAAATCTTTTCTCTTGCTACCTTCATGAAGGCATCTAAACCTTGTGCATAACTACTGTTAATGAACAGTATGCAAGGCAGCAGGGATTGCAGAAACTGTTCTTTCAGTTCTCTGAAGAGCTCTGGAAAGCTTCATTCAAAATAGAGAGGTTTGTAGTAATAGAAACTTTGCTGCTGTTGATGACACTCATAATATGAAGCCAGCCAAGCTGACAGCTCTACATACCTTTGCTGGGTTTAATTGCATTAGTACTGTCATGTTTTTGTGCCTCTGGGCTCATGTGCATCACTGTACATTTGTTCTCTCAAAGCTGCCTAGGAATGAAGCTTCCAGTCCTGGACAAAAAAAATCTCCAGTTTAGTATTCCTTTTCCTCCTCCCTCAGACTCTGTCCACAAAAGACAGAGTCCTTGTGTCCACAAGGACACAAAAATAGTCCTTGTGCTGGTAGAGGAAATAATTTCTCTGTACACAAATGATGTGTGCACATACTTCATTCAGTCATTAAGCTTGGCTTGCTGACAAAGCACAGTGCAGTCTGCTGGGTGTCTTGCAGATGATGTGTGTTTTGAGGATCCTGGTGTTTGCAGCACTCTTCCCATATGGCAAGTTTGTTCTTTATTATAGTCTAGTGGAGCTCTTAAACATCAATTGTGCTATCTTAACACTGAAATACGTTTCTTTAGATGCACACTATAGGATGAACTGTGGGGTTTAATGATACTTAATGTAAGTGGGCATCCTTTGCTCTTTAGGGTTATAAAGTGTGTTTTGTGAAGTGTCCTAAATGGTGTTTTTGTCACATATTTTGATTTTATACACTGAGAGATACATAGGATGCAGAAACTATGAAACTCTCTATTTAGAGCTCATTTCTGTCACCTTTTCACTTCTTTTGGGTTTTGTTTTTCTTAGAAGAACTAGTTTAGGGAGGACCAAATGCTAGTTCCTTACTTAGTGTTTCATATTCCATGCTTTTAATCAGCTTGTTCTCTTGGGACATAAACTGAGCCTTGAAGAACTGCTTTCTCCCAGAGCTCTGTGTTGCCAGCAACTAGCCACAACAAAAGCTCTTTATCTGAAGGTTTTGCTGTCTTTGTTTTAATGGAAATTCTAGGTTGTGGTGAGCTTTTTTTTTTTTTTTTTAAACAGGTTATCTGGTTTGTAATAAAGGAGACTGTTTTTGTAGTATCTGTTGGGGTTAAAATGTATGTTTTCTCTGTCTTCCCTCAGAAGGTTTTGCTTCGCTGATAGTTACTCCACTCTTCTTTTCTCCCAGCCAAACTTGAAAGAGAAGGCATGATTCTTCAGTGTTAAAAGTGGAATCATTGTCTTGGGAGCCTGAATAAGAAGCAATTACCCTTTAAGTCAAGTTTTACTTCCTTGCTGTCTCATGTAATTAGGGAGCTTCACCAGCTTCCTTCATCTTACTAGGGAAAAACAGCTAAGGTGTAGTTTCACATCACACTTAATTCGTTTTGGCTGTCAGATGTTTCAAACCCTGTAGTCTTACTCTTGCTGTCCCCAGCTGGATGCTGTCATTGCATCTATTGCACTGCATTCATTCAGCCTTTATGTGCCCACAGCACAGTGGTTTGATCTGCCACCAAAAAAGTGTTTCCTGCAAGGAGTTGTGGCCACAGGATTGTCTGAGCTGATGAGAGGGGAAGAGTGGCTGGAAATGGAGAAGGAAGTCCCTTTCCCTCTTCCCCTGCCCCAGAGTTTGAGGAAAAAGCAAGGGGAGGGTGGCCTTTTTGTGGGGCACTGTGAGCTGCAGTGGTGGTTGTGTAGCTGCTGCTCACCTGGACACGTCCTTGGACTGAGGAAGCAGTGCAGCTTATTCCTTCCTGAATTTCAAACTCTCTCAGGCATATGGAATGTAAATGTTTTCAGCACAAAAAAAATAAGGTGGCTGCTTCTACTCTGAAAAGACAAGTTTGTGATGTTTATAATCTTTGGCCATGGCTTTGTTTCCATGTTTTGAATAGCCTTGCAGAGCCAGCAGATGCTTGCTTTTCCAATTTCATAACCTGCTTACATTGGTGCTGCATGGTTCTGAACAATTAAATCATCACTTCCAAAGTGGTTGAAGTGCTCTAGTGTTTTAAACCAGTTGCTCTACAAGAGCTCTTTTTGAAAGAGAGAACGCCAGTTTGTTTGCATACCTACAAGTAAAAATAACTACAGATAATGCCATTCAGCATTGATAACTTGCTAGTTTTGGATTAAGTAGTTAGAAATGCATCCTTATTAGCAGACTTACAAGCCACATGGGTAGAGGAAGGGTAAGATGCTCTAGGGGAGTAATAGTAAAGACCTGTCTAAAAGTATTAGTTTTACTTGGTCTAAAGCTATTGCAAAACCAAAGACATGGAAACAGATGGTTCAGCTTCTTTTCAGCCTTTTGAAGTTCAAGGCCATTTTTTTGTCTGAGCAAAAGACAATGCCTTAATGCCAGTGATGTTCTTTTGCAGGTGGTTAGAAGAGCTGGTGTCATGTAATATTTCCAGTGTTGCCTCAGCAAAAATGAGTCTTCTGATTATGCAGGAATGTAGGCAATGAGTTCACAGCAGTGATGCAACTTTCTTGCTGTGTTGACTTACTGACTCTTCTGCCCTGTGCTGCACATGAGGTTTTTTTAGTCTGTCTTTAATTGTACAGCATTTTCTGACACTTGTACTTCATCTTTACAGAGACAGCTTAAAATCAAGCCTAACTAAAATATTTTTAGCGTGTTATCTCAGCTATAAGACAAAGGCAAGCTTTAGTAATCAGATTTGTGTTGGTCAGTGCAGTCAGTCAAAAAGTACTTGTAATCCTTGAGTCTGCATGTACTGCTTTAGTTTTTAGTTTCAGCAGTAGAGTGTTATCCTGTTGACTCTGCAAATCTGGATGGTGGATTTCCAGTAGTTAAGGGCTTATTCTCCTTTTAAGCAGAGTTCTTCCATTTAATTTCTGCAGTTGCATTTAACTACTTTCAGTAGAGTCAAATTGATATAAATGAGGGCAGCCCATCTCCTTTGGATCCTGCTAATTAATCCCATTGCTCCACTCTCTCAGTTCATGTGTGGATTAATAGTTTTCTTTGCACTTTATCTCACTGCTGCCTAGTCAGGATGTCACAAGTAGACACATGGTGCCTATTTATAATGGAGTTTTGCCTGATGTTGGGTGATTTATGTTGTAGATACTATAATAAGAGTACTCAAAGTCATAACTGTGTGTGGCCTTAGGAGAGGGCAGGATGAGAACATGCATGCTTGCTGGTGGGTTTGCTAAAATAATATGCTTGTCTTTTATCAGAGAGCATCTGTGAAATGCTGGTGATGTCAGTTGGTTTATGAGGCTGTCCTTCACTAGAATATGCACAGAAAGCTGGAGGAGCTTGTTTGGCAAGGGAGGGCACTAATGCATTCTAGCTCAAGTAGTTCACTGAGCAAAGAAAAATGCTAGAAGTCTCTTGACTGTCATTTTGGTAGCTGCAATCCTGCCTTCCCCACCTTTGGTCTTGTTTTCCAGGGCGATGCCCAGGAAGTCTTTCAAGTTTCTATGCCTGGATTTGTCTGTTACAGAGATTACATTATTATCTGTCCTTAGGATGGAAGCTTCCCACTGAAAATCCCTACTGATCAATATATTAACTATGCCAGTACTTGGGGTAGTTTTGGGGTTTGTTTAACCCCAAAGTGATAGATAATTAAAATGTAACTGTTCTGAAGTAGTTAGAAGGCTCTGATAGTTTTTATCTTACTGCAGAATTGTAAGTTTAAATGTTGATTTGGAGCATGGCAGCTGCTGTTCTTGTGACGTGCACTAATTAACACTGAAATATCCTAGACTGTAAAAGAAAAGGTAAAACTTCCAAAAACCATCTCTGTGCTGAGTTCCTGTGTTAGAAACTGTGAAACTTTACAGTTTAACTGTTTGTAAGCAAAATGGCCAAGCATGCCCTTAAAAGACTAAAGCAGACCCTTAGGATGTGAAAACTGGCATTAATATAAACATGAACCTCTGCAAATCAGAGCTTGTGTGAGGGTGAGCTCTGCCCTCCAGATGGACAAGGAATTTCTAGCTTCTGCCTGTTGCATTGCATCAGACAAAGAACTTGCTCCAGAACTGTGCTGCTTCCTCATGTTCTAAAGAACACCTGCCTGCCCCCCAAAAGCCCAACACCCTAAACTAGGTGCTCTTTTGGGATTATTTTTCCCCAGCAGTTGCTCTGTAAAAGCTGAGGGAGGTTGGATTTGCCTTTTTACTGGGGTTCTAAATACTGTACTAGCAAGAGAAACACTGCAATGTTTGGTTTGTTTTTTTTCTACATACCATGCATCTCTCAGTCACGAGGTTTTCCCATTTTCTGACTCAATAGCTTGCAACTGTGTGGGATCTTAGAAGTAGGAGAGCTGCTGGCTGCCTTTTTACATCTGCCTGAGCAGTGGTAGGTGACAGCTCTTCCTTTACTTCCTAACTCTGCTTTAATCTTCATTCTGAAAACATTTTCTAGTTTCTCTTAGGAGCAGGATTTGGGATTGTAGCTTTATTTGTCACTGGTTTTGTTTAACATGTAACACAAGCAGCTCAAGTTGTGTTTTGCAGTGTCACTTTCTGTTACTGTCCTGATTTGATGCATTGATTAGATGAGAGAAGATGCTGAATTCCCCTTGCTGCCCCAAACACTTGTAGGGCAGTAATATTAAGATTTTTCTGTATGAAGTATGTGAATGTTTCTGTATACTACTTTAAAAAGGGCTTTGAATCTAGGGCAGTAATGTCAATATTTTTCTGCCTGAAGTATGTGAATGTTTCTATATGCTACTTTAAAAAGGGCTTTGAAATATTTTGCTGTCTTGTATTGCTGTCAACCTGCTGAAACGGCAAAAGGCAGTGAAATTGCATAGGGGAAATGTGGAACACTTTTGATCAGTGATGTAATTCTAAAGAAAAGTAGTTTTGCTTGGTATCTGAAATGTAGTCATCTCTACATACTTGTTATTGATTACTGTCATCTCCTTTCATTAGCCTGACTGCTGTGTCCTCCCCTGCTGCATAGTTTTGCCCTGTCTTAGGCACAGGCCTCCCTGAAGGAAAGCTATAGCCATTTAATGTAACTCTTGTTGTAATTGACTGCTTTGAAATGCTGTTTTAGCACTATCACAACTCCTTTCATATCTGATGGCAAAAGCAGAGGCTGGAATCAAAAGTGTGTGCATGAGAGAGGAAGAGTTCCTGCAAGAATGTTTGGGTTTCTGAAATGTCTTTGGGGACTGCTTCAGAATGTTTACAGGCAAAATTCCTAGGTGTATTTTGCAATGGCAATAGGAAAGAGCTCTCCTGTTGTGTATCTAAGTGCAGTGAGTTCTTCATGACATAAGAATCTCCCAGCAAAAGAGGATGGGCACCTTCTCTATCTTCTTTTCACCTTGTTTTTATTATGAAATCCTATTGTTAGTGCTTTGAAAGGTCAGTATGGGAATAAAATCATAGTAACAGAAGCCAATATCTGAATTCCATGGCTTTCCAATGCTATTCTTGCTTTACAGTTCTTAAGAAGAATTGCAACTGTATATATAAGTGCACAAAGCCTTAATTTTACTTTTTACTTCATCAAGGCTCAAATGTTTGAAGTTTGCTGTGTCATTTCTTAGTAAATGGAAGAGTAGTAGAAAGCATAGGTTTCTCAGAAACTAGTAAGTAGTAGAAGCCAAGGTTGGAAAGGCTCTTGTACTATATTTATGCCACTATTGTGACAGTCTTCATTATTATTCCTAAACTGTTCTTGCTGGTGGCTGTTAAAGCTTCATGTGTGTGAATTAGTTTTTTCAGTGTTTCATTTGAGAGATTTTTTTTTTTACCCCTGAAGAAGTTTTCTTCTTCACAGTTGAGTTGAAAACAAATAAACCCCCTTCCTCTTAAAGACAAAGGGAACCATATGCATCCTTTTTGCTAATAGCCTAAAAAAACTTGTGTCTTGTGTTTGAACATGACTTTCTGCAAGGTTGCAGTCATAGCCTCATAGAAATGTTGGAGTTGGAATGGTGTGAGTCAAGACAAAAGTGCATCTGAATGAAAACTGCAGATAAAGGACAGGAAAAAAGCCACTTCTGCTTAGTGGCAGATGAGAGATTATTTATAGCAAGAAAAGAAAATACTTTTGAAAGAGAAACTTGAGCTCATGAAATCTAATGAGGAAGGATGCATGGTTCAGATGGCTTTTTTTATGCCTGGGAGAAGTAACACTAAGGCAAGTGGTGGGAATGAGTGCTTGCCATTCCCATTGTAGCTTTTATGACCTGCTCTAGAGTCTGGCTCAGGGTTGAACTGTGTCCTTCTTGAAAGATAAGAATCAAACTTCAGTCTGATGGCAGAGCATAGGCATCAGTTATCATATAAGCTGGAAGCTATGAAGAGCTTCCACTTACTTGCTAAATAAAAATATAGTAGCCTTTTTTTGTTGGTTTGCTGAAGTGTTTAAAGGTATAGGTAATTGCTTCTTAATTAGAATTACCTGGTTACTAAATAGCAAGATTTCTTCTATCTGTGCTTCATTTGTAGCACAGATATTGTGGGTGCTGCTTTTCTGTCAGTGACACCTGTGATTTGAAGAGTCAATTTATCTTTCAGATAAATGTCTTTTCACTGTTTCAGTGAAACAGTCTAGTTAGCATTCTTCCAAGGAGTTTTATCCAATCTCACATCTGAACTTTGGAAGTCAGTGTTGCAAGAACTGAGCATGCTTCACTGTTCCAAGTGCATGAAGGTTTTACCTTGGTGGAGTGAGGTAGTGGTGCATTCTAGTTTGTTCAGTGTCAGGTTTGCCCCAGCATCACTGATGTTTTGTGCTTGATTTTACATTTTGAAGCTTTTGTTTTATGCAGATGGCTTCTACTTAATGTTTGACCTCTGGATAACCCTGTATTTCTTTTGCATTTTAGTGCAAAAGATGATATTGATATTGATGCTCTTGCTGCTGAGATAGAAGGTGCAGGAGCTGCAAAGGAGCAAGAGCCACAGAAATCCAAAGGCAAAAAGAAAAAAGAAAAGAAGAAACAGGATTTTGAGTAAGTTTGGGTTGTTTTTTTTCCCTCTGTCTTATTTTATTCCATTGTACAAAGTCTCAGTTACTTAAGTACCATAACTTTTCTTTTTTTAGTGAAGATGATATCCTGAAGGAGCTGGAAGAACTGTCAATAGAGGCACAAGGAGGGAAAGTGGAGAGGGAACCTGCTACAGGAAAGGTGAACACTGAGGG
This sequence comes from Bucco capensis, assembly GCA_013396975.1. NCBI lineage: Eukaryota > Metazoa > Chordata > Aves > Piciformes > Bucconidae > Bucco > Bucco capensis. Next base: position 383,351 of record VWZO01019915.1, read on the forward strand.
GGAGGTGGGCTATTTAATAGGCAATAGGCACTACAGCTAGCATGTCTTTTTAATTACACTTGATTGTATTTTCATAGTAAAGTTAATTGTGCAAGATTTTAGCAGAAGCCATGTCTTCCTGCTGCTAATTATTCAAAGCCAATCGGAATAAGGTCTAACTGGACTGAGGTGTAGTACACTCAGCAGGAACAGTGATTGCTTTCACACTTTGTCTACAGTAAGAGAAGCTTTGCTTGACAGCAACAGCAAGTAATTTTTCATGTCTGCTTTTTGAATTGTTTAATTGCCAGGTTGAAAATGACATTGAAGAAAACTTATCAAAACAAGACAAAAAAAGGAAAGGAAAGAATAAAAAAGCCAATCTGGAAAATGACTATGACAGTGAGGAAGTGGAAGATAAAGATAAAAAGTCTAAAAAACCTCAGAAGGCAAAACAAGACATGCTTTCTGGCAGTGATGATGATGATCATGAGGCACAGCTTAAGAAGAGCAAAGGGAAAGCTCAGAAATCAAGTAAGAAGCATGACCTGTCAGAAGATGATGAAGCTAACATTAAGAAAAGGAAAGAGCGTGCAGGGGCAGCATCTTCAGGTGAGAGTGGTGATGAATCAGATGAGGTCTCCCAGTCCAGAAAAGGACAAAAGAAAAACCAAAAACCAAAGCCCACTCCTGCTGCTGAAAGTGGAGATGATGAAGACGAACCTTCCTTCAAAGTAAAGACAGTAGCTCAGAAGAAGGCAGAGAAAAAAGAACGCGAAAGGAAGAAACGCGAGGAGGAAAAAGCCAAACTGAGGAAGCAGAAAGAGGAAGCAGAAGGTGGAAAGGAACCAGCAAAGCCAAAGGAAGCTCCCAAAAAAGCTGAAGAGAAAGCTGCTCCTGAAGTTGCAGGAACTGCTGGTCCTGGAGAAACAGAGGGTTTGTAACATGATTTCTAAAACACTAATTTAAACACTGTAGCTTTTATTTCAAGAAGGCCAAATTGTTGGCAGGCAGTGAGGATGGTTTGTTGCTTTATTCCAAATTGGAATACAAGACATTTGGTAACCATGTCTCGCTGCTTTGTGTTGTCTCACAGGTGCCTGGGGTTTTTTTGGCCTGTAGTTTGTTCAGGTATATGGGAAAACAAAAGCCAGATGGTGCATTCTTATTACGGTCTATGCGTGCAGTTCTGGATTCTTCTGTTACTTTAAGACTCTGACTTTGCCACTTTTTTTTGACAGGGGGTTTTTGTTGTTATGAAGTGCTAATGTAACAGCCACTCAAAATGCTCCTTATTTGCTGTTATTTATTATATTTGAACCATTAGTTGTCTTTGGATTGTCTAAAGTGTCTAGGATTTCTGAATGTGTGCCTCTTCTTTCAGCAGCTGATGATAATGAGGGGGACAAAAAGAAGAAAGACAAGAAAAAAAAGAAAGGTGAGAAAGAAGAAAAAGAGAAAGAGAAGAAAAAGGGTCCCAGTAAAGCCACAGTTAAAGCTATGCAAGAAGCCTTGGCTAAGATGAAAGAGGAGGAGGAGAGGGCAAAAAGAGAGGAGGAGGAACGGATAAGACGACTGGAGGAGCTAGAAGCGAAGCGCAAAGAGGAGGTACTGTGGGTCTTGCTTTGGGGGTAGAAGAAGGGAGGGACTCATTTCACCTGTGTGCTTCTGGTGCAGAGAGTGGCTTAGCCCTTAACATGTCTCTGATCAATGGTGTCTAAAGCATGCTTTCCAATTTCTGCTTGGTTTTAACCTTCTAGGAACGATTAGAGCAAGAGAGGAAAGAGAGGAAGAAGCAGAAGGAGAAGGAGAGGAAGGAGCGCTTGAAGAAGGAGGGAAAGCTGCTGACAAAAGCTCAACGAGAAGCCAGAGCCAGAGCTGAGGCTACTCTTAAACTACTCCAAGCTCAGGGTAAGAGTCCTAGGATCAGATTGTTTGGGTATGTGTTGTCCCACTTGCCCTTAGTAGTCTTAACTTCTTCTTGAGAGCATTTGGAGTAGATAAAATATATATTGAACCTGTTTTCTATTCCCTTCCTCCACCTTGCAAGTCTGGAAAATGTGTTCTCCTTTAAACCAAAGCTTCTGTTTAGTAACTAATTGCCTATATTTTCCTTCTAACATTTTATTTATTTAGGTGTTGAAGTGCCATCCAAAGACTCTGTGCCAAAGAAGAGGCCAATATATGAAGACAAAAAGAAAAAGAAGCAGCAGCAGCCAGAAAACAAAGAAGGTGTGGTTTGCTTATAGGGATACTTCATAGATTAGTCACATTTCCAGAAGTGTTTGTGGAATAAATCAACTCACTCTAAACTAATTGCACTTCAGGGTGCTTCTGAGGTTCTTTTGACGCCCCTGCCCCCATGTGCAAGTACTGATGCATTAGGATCCTCAAGTTGTTTTGCAGACTGCTCACTTCATCTTTTGTTTTATGTTCTACTTGACTTATTTTTGTCCTAACTCAGGTCTTTTCTTTAGAATGTCTAAATGTTGGAGATGTACAGAGTGTGAAGGTCTCTTAAGAGTGTGAGGCTGAATGCTTGTGTGCTTATGTAGGTTAAATACAAGGTAGGGTAAGTAATAATGGTATGTAATTTAGTCTTAAGTTGATGTCCCAGGATGAAAGGGGCTTGATCTGAGTTTTAGCACTTTTTAGAGACAATTTGTTTGTTTTCTTGTATATAAAATCAATTTTCAGTTTCCAGGGTTTGAGTTGTTCAGAAAGTTTCCATTTTTGAAAACCTAGACTTTATTGCCCTAGTCAGACATAGATTGAATGTGCCAGAATAGTTTCCTTCTGTGCTTTGTGGCTTTCCTTTGGGGGTATTCCTGGGGCTCTTCTCAACACTATTCTTTAAGATATTCTTAAATTTAAGCAACCAATCTGCTTCCTTGCAATTTCAGAAAGTGTGGAGGTAACTTCCCCAGCTGAAGATGCTGTAGAACTGGAAACACCAGTGAAAGAAGAGACTCCTCTTCCAGTAGAGCCAGGTTAGTAGTAATGCTAATAAACTTAAACCAATTAGTTCCCAGGACCTGTCATTTCCTTTCTGCAAGGCTGTTTTGTCAGTGCTTAGGTAGAGGTAGGGAGGAGAGGTGCTCTTGATACTGCAATATTCACAGTTCCTGTGTTCTTGCCTCCCAATGTTTTGCTTTCACAAGTGCTGGATGCAGTGAAACTGAGGATCAGCACAGCAAGGGATTGTTCCCCTCATTTGTGCCTACACTTGGTACTTGGTTTGGCAAAATCACATCTCACTGCACTTCTTCCTTAGCAAGGAGACTGTTTCAGCTTTTACCTTTATCCTTAAGTCAGTCAAAGACTGACCAAATTCCCACCTTTTGGAAAACAGAGCTGAATGTGTACTCTAATAATTGCTCCTTCAAGGAATCAGTCAAGCTGTTCCATTGCCATATAAGGGAAGGGCTCACTGGCAGAACATTAGTTCCCAGTTAATTTTCTAGCAGTCTGGAACTTCCTTTTCATCTCAAAGAGCTAAAATTCCATGACACTCAGCATGTGGTAGAGTATGTAGCATGTTGTGTGTAGGGAACATGGAGGTAATTTGGTGGAATTAGGGTAGCAGCAGACTTGTCAGTGTGTCAGAGGAAGGAGTATCTAAAAAGGTTGTATGTACCTTTTTTCTTTTCCTTTTCCTTATTTCAGAAGAAAAAGAGAAGAAAGAAGAAACAGAGGATGGGGGTTTGGATGACTGGGAAGCTATGGTTAGTGATGAAGATGGAGACAAAGGTGAGCATGGAAATACCAAGCAGATGTTTTTCCTGAGGAAGAGGTTTCTTTGGGCTGAGAATTGTTACTTGAGATTTTGGGATTCTTTTGACAGAGAGCAAACCTGTCCACATTGAAGTCAAGGAGCAAAATGAAGTGGATGAGGAAGAGGAGGAGGAAGAGGAGGAGGAGGAAGAGGAAGAAGAGAGCGAAGAATCTGAAGACAGTGAAGGGAGCGAAGATGAGGATGAAAAGACTTCAGACGAAAGAGAGGCAGACTCCCAAGCTATTGGAAAACAATCTATGGAAAAAAAGCTGAGCAAGGAAGTGAGCTCTGATTCCGAGTACGAGTCGGAGGATGAGCGCAGCAAGGAGGAGCGCGCCTACGACAAAGCCAAGCGCAGAATCGAGGTACACGCAGCTGGCCTCTGCCCTTGGGGCACAAACAGCTCCACACTCCACCTAAAACCATTGCAGCTGAAGTCAAAATGATGGCTGGGGCATGGCTAATACTGAGGCAAGCCCAGGAATTAGGGGAATTAAGAAAAAAGACCTGCTCTTGCCTGAAGCTGAAGGATTTGATTTTAGACAACTCGGTCACAAATAATGTGCACTAAGTGTTGTTCCCCTGCATCTCTCCCCCTCCTGAGGAGAGGCTATTATCCTGTACAGATAGGCATTTCAGAGCTTCCAAAGTTGTATTTCTAACCTGTTTACCATTTGTGGCTGCCAATCTTCTCAGTTTCCTTACCCAAGATTCCTCTTCAGAATGAAACATCAACAAAGTTACATGCCAGGGGATATAATAACTGAACTAAGTTGTAACCAAAACCAAACAAAGACCCCTGAGTTGTTGTCAATTTTTGATTTGCTAAAAGAGGGATGACAGACCTTGCTAACTCTGCTTTATCTGTATGTAATGAAGCCACGGTGTATTATACTGAGCAATTTTTATGTCTCTTGCATAGAAACGGCGAGCTGAGAACAGCAAGAACATGAACACTGAGAAGCTTCGAGCCCCAGTTATCTGTGTCCTGGGGCATGTAGACACAGGCAAGACCAAGATTTTAGATAAGGTAAGATGTGAATCTTGTTTATGCACCTGTGTTTTTCCATTAAAACCAGAAAGAATTCAAGTGTCCTCAGAGATGAGTTCAGTCTCTTCACCTGTAAGTGTTTGTGGTCTCTCTTTTGCCTGTAGCTCCGGCACACTCACGTGCAGGACAGTGAAGCTGGGGGCATCACTCAGCAGATTGGTGCAACTAATGTTCCCCTGGAAGCTATTAATGAGCAGACAAAGATGGTGAAAAATGTAAGTTCTAGCACTTCAAAGACTGGCTTTAGAAAAATAGGGAATGGAAAATAGTTAAGGCCTTGTGAGACTTCCTGACACAGGCAGATGTGCTTTTCCCTTCATCTCTAATATTGAGGTTGAGTGGTTTTTAATTGCTATTCTCCCTGCCCCTTCCCAAAGGGGAGGCTGTCTCATGCTTCATTTTAGTTGTTACATTTGGGTTTAGTTAATGCATTCCCACTTCTTCAGGAAAATACACAGCTGCTGCTTCCTCTGTTCTGGATGGTACACATGTACACAGACTGCTTATTTGGCAGTGTTTTGATCCTAGCTTGAGACTTTGGAAACTGACTGGGTAAAAAGTTCTCTTTCTGCTAGTGTGTGCTGAAAGTGGGCCAGTTCCTGGGTGAGGAATTTAATTGTGTTACAGAAACAGTCACTGTTCTGTACTGCTGATTTTGGATACTAGATCTCATTTTGTTTGCAGCAACAGCTGACTGAAAAACCTTAGGAGTGGTGGCTTTCTCCTCAATTTATTGAGAAGTCAGTGGAGAGGAGGAAATATTCCAGACAAGGGTGGTGAATCTCACTAGGCTGGACTTTTTTTCCCTCTGTAGGCTGCCTTGTCTTACAAGTTTTAGCTGAGCTTATGGCCACTTGCTACCTAGGGGAATGTGCTGGGGTTTTGGGGGGTTTTTTGATAATGAAATGAGCTTTAACTGGGAGGGTGTTGGCCCTTCTTAATATAGTTATCTGCTTTTTTGAAGTGAAGGCTGTCAGTCATGCTGCCAGCTGTTAGGTTTTTCCTTGCTGTGTAACCTTGATAAGATGATAGCTAATATTTTGACCTGTTAGTTTGACAGAGAGAACATCAAAATCCCAGGCATGCTGATCATTGACACTCCAGGACATGAGTCTTTCAGGTAATATTTCTCACAGTGTAGTACTCCCCAGAAGTCATTAGACTTAAAGCATCTGGATATATTTTTAACAAAATACTACCAAAAACCTGAAGTAGAAGAATAAGTGGATTAGCTTAGTTTGCAGGTCCTTTTTATAGCTAGTTAATTCCTGGCCTTTTATGTCTGGTTAATTGTCTGTCTTCATGCCAGTTGAGCATCTGAAAAAGCATGGAAATAACTTTTTTTCTCATTAGACAGTGTAAGAGGATAAACAGAAGCAGGAAGATAGCTTGAGAAGCAAAGGTGAGGATTTCAGGAGGTGACTGAAGTACTCTGCTGTGAAAAAGTCCAGCCTTGTGTGCCAGGCTGCAGCTCATGGTGCACCAGCTGAGGGACCTGAGTTCACAAGAGAGGAACTTAGCAATTGCTGAGTGTTAGCAGAGCTCCTCTGCTCTCTAGGAATAGCAGTGGCATGCAGGCAAGCCAAGAAATCCACTCTTAAGTTTAAAACTTAGCTGTACTCACTGAGCTAGTGCTCAGGTGAACTCTCCAAAGAGCAAGATTATGACTTTGATGTGACATTCTTAACCAAACCTCTGCAAGCACTGGAATGCCAGGGCTTAGGGCACTTGGTAATGTTCTAAGCAGTTCCTTGGCATCATAGCACTTAGAGCTCTTCATATTCCAGGCAGGTTTTGTTTGGCACTAAAGATGTCTGAGCATCTTAGTGTTGATGCAGCATTGTATAATAAACCATCTTGTTTAGATTTGGACTCTTGTATTTAATTCTCACTCAGGAAAAAAAAATCAGAATCTAAACCTGTAAAATAAATGAGGAAAACTCTTGGGAGAATAATAGTCTCTTATTTATACTGTAAATATTCTGTAAAATGGAGTGTACACAGTGTGATTGAAATGTTTTATATGGTTTGCATTTGTGAGGGGAAAAATAACTGCTCAGCTTTAGCCTTTTTGTTGATCGTTGTAAGTTGGACATTGTGTTTGGTGTTTCTACTACAAGTTCTGTTGCTACATGACTCTCTTTCTTGTCTCTTCTCATGCCACAGCAATCTAAGGAATAGAGGAAGCTCACTTTGTGATATTGCTATCCTTGTAGTTGACATCATGCATGGTTTGGAGCCACAGACAATTGAATCAATCAATCTGTTGAAATCCAAGAAATGTCCCTTCATAGTAGCTCTCAACAAGGTAAGAGAGCTTCTTACTCATCACCTGTTTTTTTCCCCTCTGGTAGTGTAGTTGGCATCTGACAATTTCTGGTTTCTTCTTGGATTCTCTGTTGGGTTTGTGAGCCTAGTGGCTTTGCAGGAGTTTAGCAGAACAATCTTATCAGCTCTTCCCTGAGTCCTTGCTGATAAGTTTCCTCACCTTGTGTAACTCCTCTACGTGTGGTTTACACTTGTGCATGTTGTACTTCAGTTGTGGCTTTTTCCTTGCCCCTACTTGTGTGGATTTGTGTGCAGCTTCTGATCAAATGGAAAGACAAGCTTCATGTTGGAAAGTTACTTTACTTTAGCAACTTGTTAGTTTGAGTTAAAGACAAGCTGGCTTTTAAGCTGATGGAGCAGGAATGCTGAGCATTGCAGTGTCTGCAGGATGAGATGGTAAAGTTCATTTGTCTTCTGAAATGCTGTGCCTGAGAAACCATGCTGGATGTTTGGGATGACTTGTGTGAGTTACAGTAAGGAAATGACTTGTGTCCAATGACTTGGGATGCTCTCTGACATGCTACAGAGAACTTAGAGCAGGGGATTCCTGGCCAGAGTAAAATTGCAGTGTTGCTGTCATGTAACACTGTCTGACATTGGGTAAATACATAAACAGAGATAAAGAGAGCAGCTAAAGCAAATAAAGAGATTTAATTGGATTTCTGGAGCAAGTAGCTGGCTAACTCTGTTGCCTGGTAAAGTATTTCTCACAGATGATGTGGCATAATCATAAAGATGTCCTTTAGTATGCTGTATAAGATGACATATTCCTGTCTTTTCCAGATTGATAGGTTATATGACTGGAAAAAAAGTCCAGACACAGATGTAGCTGTCACCTTAAAGAAGCAGAAAAAAAATACTAAAGATGAATTTGAGGAACGTGCAAAAGCTATCATAGTGGAGTTTGCAAAGCAGGTAGGTTGGGGTCTGTAAGGCTCTGTGGGTAACTAAAGGGATAATAAAGGGGGGGTGGAGAGTGTGGTTTGGGTTTAGGTTTGGGGTTTTTTTGGGGGAGGGGAGGGGCATGTTGGATTTGTTTTGTGTTTTTGTGTGTGTGTTGTTGTTTTTCTCCAAAACATCTTGGAACATGAGTAAAGCTGTAGTGACACCTTGATGTTTACCTCTCATAAAGCAGACTTTGCTGTTGTATAGTTAATCTCTTTTGGAGAAAGAGTAGTTTTGGAGAGAAGTAGCAGGTACTTGCTGTGCCTGGTCAATGGGAGTCATGAATAGCAGACTTAAGTTTCCTGTCCCTCTTCTTTCTTTGGGAATTGCCTGAGAGGATCCCATCTGTCTCTTGTTCCCTTGGATGCTGGCAGGGTGCTTAGCAGATGAGCTGTGGGAGCTCCTATCTAGAAGCTAGATGTGGTAATTAACTCTGTTAGTTAGCCCATGCTGCTCCAAGCGTGGGTTGAGGCTTCATGTTCCACAGCCTAGTGTCAGTAGCAGTTCTTTTGAACTGGGCTCTAACACTTGCCTGGAGTTGCCCATTGCTGTTCCTGCTGCTGTGTGTCTGTTTTCCCTGTGTAACTCTTGCTCTGCTTGCAGAGCTTGAACGCTGCCTTGTACTACGAGAACAAGGATCCTCGCACTTTTGTCTCCCTTGTGCCTACCTCTGCTCACACAGGGGATGGCATGGGCAGCCTCATAGCTCTGCTCGTGGAGCTCACACAAACCATGCTGACCAAGAGACTGGCTGAGTGTCAGGAGCTGAGAGCTCAAGTCATGGAGGTAATCCACAAGCTATTCTAGCAATTTCTGCCTTCCTGGCAAAGATCAAGGTGTTTGAAGAGCTTCAACAGGGAGTGACCTTTTCCCCCTTTCCTTCAGGTGAAAGCACTGCCAGGCATGGGCACTACCATAGATGTTATATTGATTAATGGATGCCTGAAAGAAGGAGACACCATTATTGTTCCTGGGGTGGAAGGCCCTATAGTCACTCAGATTAGAGGTCTTCTGCTCCCTCCTCCTATGAAGGAGCTACGAGTTAAGGTATGGAAGCTGGGGAGTCTTGGTATTTAGACAGGATTTAGAACTGGGGAGGTGTTAGAGTGCAGTTATATTAGCAGTGTCTAAGAATGACTTCAAGGGGAAGAGCATGCACATGTGGTAGGGAAGGAGTAAGCATCTGCACAGATTCTGCTGGAGGCACAGAGAACCATGCAGATAAACTAAATAAGTGTAATAAGACAGGCCTTAAAGGCTTGGTTGAGAGGTGGAAGAGTACTATTGGGGTCCTAATCTAAGGCTGTAACAATTGTGGTGCAGAGCCTTGGGCTATGTGAGATAGGTTTAGCTGAGCTGTTGGCATCTTCCCCTTACTCCCTTTCCTTATCAGGAGCAGCTGCCTGTCACTGCTTGCTCTTTTCTAGAGCATATTTGTTTTTGGCCTCCTGTTTATAGATGGATCTGCTGGTTTTGTGCCGCAGCATGGTTAGGGTATCTGAAGGGAGAGGAGCATGCAGACTGAAAGATGGTAGAGAAAATCACTGCTAAGAGATGGGAGCTGTTGGATGTTGCTGTCGTGGTCTCTGCTGTGCTTGCTGCTGGCAAGATCTTTAGCTGCTTGATTGCCATGCAGCATCTGTGTGAATTCTTTGCTAGTGTTCTTTCTCCTTTTCAGAACCAGTACGAAAAGCACAAAGAAGTTGTTGCTGCTCAAGGTGTGAAGATTCTTGGGAAAGATTTGGAAAAAACACTGGCTGGTTTGCCATTGCTTGTAGCTCATAAAGAGGATGAAATCCCAGTGCTCAAGGTGAGGTGGCTGATGGTGGAGTAAGGCACTCACACTGGGAGTAGCTGAGTTCTCTGGGGAGGAAGCTCCTTCAGATGTTGAGAGCTCACTATGCCAGGAACTTAATTGTTCTGGTTGCATTTTAAGAACTGTTACAATAACATGCTGTAGCCTTGTGGCCATGGGAAGCATTAGTGTGGTGATGGTTTTTTTGATCCTGAGCTTTTCCCTGGTGTTTTGCTGGGATGTCTCTGCTGGTAGAATAAGGTTTGAAGCCAAGTAGCATAGCATACTTTGATTGTGTTAATTACTGATTTGATAGTGGTAGTAATTTCTGCATGTATCTCAATTAAATTAGATTAGGCAAGTACCTGCTACTGGAATTCTTCAAACTGTTGTAATTGCAAAGGTGATTTAAGCTTTCTGTAGGAAATGTCTTGTGTGGCTGACACTTCAAAAGTGTCAAGGGAAAGAATGTAGCTATCTTATAACCCAAAGTGAGATGAGATGCTCCTGTTCCGTGGCTCAAAAAGGGAACTCACACCTTGATAGTTTACTTGTAGCTTTATTGTCTACTTCACCTTCCTTTAGAGGCAGAGATCCTCCCAACACAGCCCTGGTTTCTGGGTACACAGAAGTATGTCAAGTGTACTTGTAGTAAATGTGAGGGCAACAGCCCTGTATCCCAGGTGTAGCTGTCACATACCTGGAGCAGCTCATGAACATGTCTGACCTGAGGCATAAGAAGCAATAGCACTAAAACTTGCATTTCCCCTTTTTTTTTTCCCTAAAGGATGAGCTAATACATGAACTGAAGCAAACACTGAATGCAATCAAACTAGAAGAGAAAGGTGTTTATGTGCAGGCTTCTACTTTAGGCTCTTTAGAAGCATTACTTGAATTTCTCAAAACATCAGAAGTGCCAGTAAGTGCTGCTGTGCTCTATCTGGGTTTGGCTCTGCATTTTAATTGGGAACTGTTTCCTTTGGCCTCAGAAGGATTAGTGACTGATTTATTGCTGTGGCTTTCCCTTTCCACAGTATTCAGGAATTAATATAGGTCCTGTCCATAAAAAGGATGTTATGAAGGCATCAGTTATGTTGGAGCATGACCCACAGTAAGTCACTTTGCCTTCCCCTTTGGCTCTGTGGTGGTGGCTCAGCAAGGCTTCTCCTTAGCTCTGCTTCTCTGCTCTGCTTTTCCCTTGCAGATATGCTGTCATTCTGGCATTTGATGTGAGGATTGAACGGGATGCCCAGGAGATGGCTGACAGCTTGGGAGTTAGAGTATTTAGTGCTGAAATCATTTATCACTTATTTGATGCCTTCACAAAATATAGACAAGACTACAAAAAACAGAAACAAGAGGAGTTCAAGTAAGTATTCTTGATGCTTCCCAAATACCAGTGTCTAAGGAAGTGCATTTCACGTCTTGTTTCCATATGGGAAGGGAGGAAAGGAGGAAGAGGCTAGGACAGTAACTCCACTTTAGTTCTTTCCATCTGGGATTAGGCTTAGTAGGGTGAGAGTTGTGAAGCAGTTAGTTAGTTATTGGATTCAGCTAAAAGTATCATGTAATAGAGTGTTCTTAATACCATTTGCTTTGGGCACTTGGCTGCTGTCCCCAATTTGTGACAGATGGCTTAGTCTTGCAGAGTTAAGAAAACAAAACTAAAGGGATTTGGGTTCTGTTGTTCCATGTTGATGCAATTGCAGGTGTGCAGGGCTTAATTCTGACTGCAGCAGCAGGAATATGCAATCAGTTAAGAATTGACGGGGGCCCAAATGAATTTTGGAATCTGTGTCCATTGGCTGATTTTCAGCAAAGGAAGGACAGACAAAATAAAAGTGTATTTCATTTCATATTGATCCCAGTTTGTATACCTCAGCATTGAAACACACTTGTTCACTTTCCAAAGGAAAACCTTGACTTTTGGAGTCCCTGTGATGGGTTAAGGGAAGAGTATTTTTACTCCTGTGCTCTTTTGAGATAATTACCCTCTACAATTACTATTCCTTTGGTCTTGGTCTTAGCTGACTGCCCAAGCCATCAAGATGAGCTCTGTGCCAGCCATGCTTGATTGCTGTTCCCTGCAGTTCCTGAAGGTCAAGTATTGACTAGAATTAGCAAAATCAGAAAAGAGGGGTTTTTTTCCTGCTTGACACTCCTAGAATGAATGCCCAACAAGTGTGGGAGAAGGCAGAACTGTCACAAGTTCCAGGATCTGTTTCCAGAATGCCTTTTTTGTGTCATCCTCCAGGCACATAGCAGTATTTCCCTGCAAGATGAAAATCCTCCCTCAGTTCATTTTCAACTCTCGTGACCCAATAGTGATGGGTGTGGTGGTGGAGGCTGGCCAGGTGAAGCAGGGGACACCCATGTGTGTACCTACCAAAAATGTAAGTAACCTCCTCCTCTTCCTGCTGCTTCCTGGGACAGTGCACCAGCAGATGCCTGGATGCCTTTGCTCAGTGTGCAGAGTTTTGGCAGGAGAGGAGATAGAGACCTTCAGCTCCCAAGTCTCTTTCCTGGTGACCAGCCACCTTCCTGTTCTCTGCTGGAACAGAGCTGAGTCCTGCAGTGGGCACATCCTCCCAGCTGCTGCAGGGCCCAGGAAGCATGGCTAGAAGGTAGCTGCCAGTCCACCTTCTCCCCTCCCTCACTGTAATGTCTGTATTGTGATAGAAATTAACGAGCAACATTGTCATTCCTAGTAGCTAATAAAGGGGGAAGGCCAGCTCCATCAAACTGATATCCCAGATGAGCTCTGGATGGTTTGATGTTGGTATCCCTTCTCAGTATGATGTGCTTGCAGTGCAGGCTGTTCTCACTGCTGGGGTGGGAGCTGCACTCGTGCAGTGCCTGCCAGGAGCAGAAGAGTGTGCCCGGAGCTTCTGGGGATGGGCATTACAGCTTCTGCATTGCCTTACAGTTTGTTGACATTGGAATAGTGACAAGTATTGAAATCAACCACAAACCAGTAGAGGTGGCAAAAAAAGGCCAAGAAGTCTGTGTGAAAATCGAGCCTATTCCTGGGGAGTCTCCCAAAATGTACGGGCGCCACTTTGAAGCCACAGATCTCCTCGTCAGCAAGGTAAAAGCAGCAGCACTTGGGGAGAGGGCTTAGGGGGTAGCTTGCTTGAAGGGAAAATGTTGCATGGAGCCTGCAAAACATACATGGAACCTTCTAGCAGAGCCCAAGAACTGCCTGAGATGGTTGATGTGTGGCATTGCTCAGCTGCGTGTCTCTGGAGCCAGGTTAGGAGAGGACTGAGGGAAGGAGGTAGTGCAGCTGCAATACCTTTGTGCAGCTTACTGCATCTGAGAGGGGAAAATGGTGACTTAGCTATTTGTGTGGAGCTGGTGCTGGGAGCAGCTTAGCAGGCCCCTGTGGCATTACACTGGGATTGTGTTTGCCTAGTTTGAAATTGGGCAATAAATTGCAATACTTGGGTTGCTCTGAGTGTGGAACAGTGGCCTTAGGTGAGGAGATGATCCATTGGTGGCAGAAGCAGAGTCCCAGCTCTCCACACTCCCCAACTGCTCTAGTTCCTGGGGTTAAAGAGCTTTCTTCAGCTTAAGCACTTCTTCCAAGAGCCCAAACTCTGCCTTCCCTCCCATGCCTGTGTGTGTTCCTGATGGGTTTGTCTTGTGCCTTGCAGATCAGTCGTCAGTCCATCGATGCTCTGAAGGACTGGTTCAGGGATGAAATGCAGAAGTCTGACTGGCAGCTTATAGTAGAGCTGAAGAAAGTCTTTGAAATCATCTAGCTAACTTTTTACAGCAATGGGGAGGCAGGAATAAAGCCACTCTTCCTGGTCTAAAAGTTACCAACAAAGTCCTATCTTGAAGACAGTGTTGGATATATATTTGGGAGGAAAATATGTGGATAAAATGTTTTCCATGAGAAACCAAGAAATTTACACTGGTTTGACAGTGGTCAATTTACATGTTCCCATGGTTCCAATGTGCCTGTTCACCTCTCCTACTGCCCTTCCTACTACTGGCTGCTGTTTTAAAGTTTGCCCTTCCTTCTCTTTCTCTTCCACCTTCCTTCCAGCCTTCCTCGCTCCCTCTCTCCAAAATTAAATACAATAAAAAGGAATTTTTATTACAGAACTAGAGCTCTTTCACTTTTATACTGAGGAGATCAGTACTGCAGTATTTGATTAACCAAGCTTCTGCAGACTTTGTGATTCTTGGGACATTTTTTTGATGTAAGAAGTACTTCTTTATTTATGCATACCTCTTCCCTTGACTCTCTTTTCCAACATTCTTCTGCTTTGTGCCTAGAGACATTTTTTTAACTAGAAAATTAGGCAATTGGCTATTTCTGTCTTTGCTTTCTGTGACACAATGATGATGTAAATCATAGTTGGCCACCTCTTCCTGCTTGTACAGTTCATGACAGTCGACCTGTAATCATTCTAAGGCAGAGCCACCAATAAAGGAGATGGACAGAGGAGCCCACTTGTTTGACAGTTTGCTTCAATAAACACAAGTTTCTCTCCCTGGGCTGTGAAGGAGGTGGAGATGCTGGGTGGAGGTTTGCCTCTCTGGGCTTGGTGTTCCTTCCTCTGGCAGAGCAGGAGCTGCACAGGGGTTGAGCTTGGTGGCTCCTATTGCATTCTTGAAGCACTAGAGTTGCAGGCCAGGTGTTTAGCAAGTCCCAATGCCCAGAGAGGTGCTGCTAGGAGGAGTTTAGAGGAGGCATCTCTTCTGTGGCTGCTGCTCAGAGCTGTGCTAAGCACCTGCCCAACCAGCTGCCTGCAAGGGAGTGGTGGTGACTGTGGATGCTGCAGAGAAGCTGTGGAGTCATCTGACAGCGTGGGACTGAACCAGCTCCAAGGCCTTTGGTTGATGAGCAGGAGTCAGTCTGTAATGCCAGCATTTTCCTGCCCTTCCTTCTGCTTAGGATGAGAGCTTGACCTGCCCTTCATCAAGGACTCTCCTGGTACCTTCCAGCTCAGGGGGAGAAGAGCTAAACAAACCCTTCACAAAAGCACAAGCTGAAACAAAGCCGTTACTGATCCTTCACGGAGCTGAGACTTGTTAGCATTTCCACTCTGTACAGGAATTTCACTCGCAATAAGCAGTTTGAGCAGATTTTTTCTGGCACTTAGATGACTTTTTTTTGGTTGATGGGGGGGGCGGGGGGAGCATTGTATAATTGGGATGATGTGGAGTCCATTACAAAGAACAATTAGTAACTTGCCTCCTTTGGGCAATGGGATTGAACTTCCCAGCTCTTTCTTGGTTAGACTTTGCAAGGCCCTGTCCAGGCTGGCTGCTGCCTGCTGCAGGTTCCCATCCCTGCTTGTGTCAGTGGCTAGAGTAGAATGCTCCCAGGGAGGAGACTACACTTCAGTGTTGTCATTTTCATTTGCAAACTATGCAATCATGGAAGCTACACTAATAAAAGAAGTTAACTTAAGAAGCCAGGTGTCAAACCTTGTGGTCTTGGTGCATTCTTGATTGTTCTGTTGCCTGTGGAAGGATGTGCTTCCCCAAGTAAGAGCTCTGGGAAGAGGATCTTGCTCTTTATTGCTGCTTGCTGTTGTGGAACTGGGTAAAAGTTGATGAAAGGACTCAAAGCTGCAGCTTTAAGAACAGGGGTTAGCTATATTCAAAGTGAAGCATCCCAAAAGAGAATCAGTACAAAAATATACATACAGTTCTTTATTAAACAACTGTAAACACTTCACTGTAAAAATCCATAAAACTTTATAAACAAACATTTTGTAAATAGATTCTATACTACAATAAAAGAATTTTAACACAATTATTTACATGCAATACTGACAAATTTGGCACTTTCTGAAAAGAAATGTACAAAACACTTTTGTTGTTTAAAAAGAAATCTGAAATTATAAAAACTCAGGGCATTACTCTCATGCACTTTGCAAAGACCTCACAAGCACTTATGGCACAGCTAGCAGAGAGCTCCAGGCTCTCCTCAAGCTCCTGACTACAAGTTCAGATAACTTTTAATGTGCTTCCATAGGTTTGTTGTAAAACTACCTGAACATTGTCAAGAATGAAGTCAAATGCCATATTCCAAACTGATTCCACTGATGACTGCATTAACCTGGAGGGGAAAAGAAAGGAGAGGGAGAAAATTACCTTTAAAGGAGACAAAAGATCAGTGCTAATCACACACAGCCAGGGAGCAGGACCAGGATGCTTTCTGTAGAGTTCTACAAAGAATTTACACTTGACTCTGTGTTCTGCATTGGCCGAGGTCTTAAGCCATCCCATAATACAAAAGCATAGTGAATTTTTTGCTTTGCTGTACTCTTTTTATTAGTTCTGTGAAGTAAGTATTTTCCAGATGGAAGAGAGAGAAAGCTGAGCTCCATAGTTA
This sequence comes from Bucco capensis, assembly GCA_013396975.1. Classification (NCBI taxonomy): domain Eukaryota; kingdom Metazoa; phylum Chordata; class Aves; order Piciformes; family Bucconidae; genus Bucco; species Bucco capensis. The sequence continues at coordinate 399,582 of VWZO01019915.1, forward strand.
ATCAGCAAGTGATAAATGGAACCTGGGCCTCCTGCCTCAGGGGAAAAGGAACAGGAGCAGAGTACCCAAGATAGCAAAATAGGTTTAATGGCTTGGAGTGTGGGAGGCTCTGGAGACAGCAGGAGAAGGAAATCAGATGAAAAGAAAGATCTAAGGGGCCACAAGAAGGGAATGAAAACAGGATGAAGAAAAGGACAATGTTGCCAAAGACTATACTCTGTCTAGAAACAAAAGGCTGCATAGCAAGTACTATTAAATGCTAGTTTTCCCACACATTACCTCCTTTAACAGGTCAACTGGTTCCTTCCCAGTTTCTGAATAAAATTCAGGCTTTAAGTATTTACACTCATCAATGGATTAGCTAATGGGCTTGTGACCTCCCACTGAAGGACCTTGTGCATAAATTCTAACACAACTAGTCCCAATGTCTCAAATATTAGCAAGTTACCTTTTCATGTACTTAACAACCAGATCTAACTTCTCCAAATCTTTTTCTTCTATTAGATCAGTACAATACTTCACCACCTGCAGAATGTCTTCTTCCATAGGATCTGTAGTAAAAGCAAGCAACAAAACAAACGAGAGGAGAACTCTCTAAGTACACTTATAGCATAGAATAATTGGAAGAGACAGAAAGACATTCTGCAGAACATGTTTTTTTCCCTTGTGATGCATGCAGGATTCCCACTAACATCACATCCCATACCTGAAATGGTGGTAATCCACTCCTTCAACAAGGACTTGACATCATTGAACTCAACAGCTCCAGCTAGGTTGGGTGCTTGTGGCCTAAAGGAACCAGGCTGCTGCTGCTCAGGCTGCACAGCTGGGGGGGCTGAGGGCTCGGAAGTGGAGGCAACTGCTTCTGCCTGCTCCAGACACACAAGTTGGTAATGTTATTTATATATATATATATATATATACACACACACACACACACATATAAATAAGTGTCTAGTAAAGAACCCACTCAAGAAACCCAGCTACATTTGTCAACATTTAGACCAAGTCTACAGAACCTGTTCCAATTACCTGAGCAGCTGTTCCTTCTTGTTTCAAGAAGCCATCTATTAGCTTCTGTGGGCTTCCAGATGTAGCTGGCATGTTTTTTGCAGGGCTGCCAATCAGTTTGTTTTTCAGAGGACTCTGAATCTTTTTGACAGGACTGACTGCATTTTTTTTCCTTATTTTTCTCTTGTTTTTCACTGTTGCATGCTTCAGGTGCAGGAAAGGATTCTTTGATGCTGAAAAACACAGGAATAGTTTTTAAATGGAGCAACCACTGACTAATACTTTTCCTCTGAAAGGAGAACTTTGACTCTTCAACAAAAAGCTGTAGATCAATTGGGAGAACATAACTCTTGTGCTCTAAGAGCTTGCTGCCAGCTCTGCTCAGTTCCCTTGTCCCCAAGGACAGTTTTCTAGGGGACCTCATCCACTAATTCTTTGAACAGCTGCAGGTTTGCTCTTCTAGAGTTCAGGGTCCTGACTTTGCTCTTTGCCAGCATCTCACACTCCTCAAGATCACAAACTGACCCAGGGCATGGTCACTAGAGCCTAGAGTTGCTCTGTATTGGTGAGCAGCAGGCCCAGCAATTCTTCTCCTCCTGGGAGTCAGACACCTGCTAAGACTTCCCACCAGTGGGTAGCAGCAAAACCAGCAGTGCAAAGCCTCTCAAACATCAGAGTTAACCAAGAAAATCCCTCTCACTCCATCACACAGCCATACCTGCATGAATCCACTGACTGGGAAATCAAGGTTTCATTGGAATGATGTACTATTTAACTGGCGATGAAGCCAGGGACATTTCCAACCTATTTTATGGGCATTAATCATTTCTTTCTCCTGGTAACAAAAAGGAGACCTGGATGATCAGCTCACCAGATGGTGAGATCTATCCTCTCTCTAGCTGCCTGAAACCCAAAGCAGTGTTGTTCTGTGTTTCAGGGACCCATGAGATGCTATCTGACAGAGTTTAGCTCACTTTGCTACTGAAGATGCAACACTTTCCATCACAAGGCACAGCAAGTTTAGATTCCATTCTGAAAGCATGCAGCCATGGGTAAGTTTAGTGCCCCAGTCCCCAGGAGTTGAATTAATTACCCATCTGAGGAAGCTAGGCATCTGTTTGCAAAAGCAGACCACAGCTGGCTGGAACTGACAGAACACATCCAGAAATTCAGTGTAACACAGCATCTTCAGAGCAACTTTAGCTGTATTTTCCAGTTTGCTATTTAGGGCTGCATAACTCTCTCTGAATAGTAAACAATTCCTACTCCAAGCTACTGAACAAATGGATATACTCACCAAAAGTGCTAGCAGGTTGCTGCTCTGACTGCTTTTGCCTTTGATCATATGCATCTCTCAGCTCTGCTTGCAGCTCAGCAGGTAGTGCAGCAAAAACCTCAGGGTCCACCTGAGCAGTAACAAAAGATTCAGTGGCTTATTTTAGCAGGGAGCAGCACTGCTTGCTTTCCTCTAGCTCACTCACATCACAAAGGCATTTACATTTTATAGCAAGCAGAAATAAACGAGAGAACACTGAGATGTGGTGAAATATGTTGGACATTTTCTTCAGGTAGTTTAGCTTGTAAAAACCCTAAAAAATTCCATTAAATATTAAGTCTACTGTTATAAAACTACTAGTTAGGGTCTATAATACACACTAACCACCTTTCTTCATCTACTTGACACAATACTACCTTTATACTGATAAATACAGTGTATATTTTATATATAGATAATAATATATAATATACAGAACAACTATAGTGCCAGCACAACTCAGAGAACACTCCCTTTTCATTTCCACACTCAAACACAATGACAATCAGACTTCTGTTCCTGCTTTTCTTCTGAGATTTCTATTTCCTAGAAGCTTCTGCAGTGCTCAAATGAAACATCCTTGGGAACAGTCTTGCTCCTGTAAGGGCAGGAGATGCAAGTCCAGCTACCTCCTCTTCTGAGCAAGAGCAGAAGGCTTTCATTTCTTTCTCCCCTAGCTGTCCAACTGATACAAACACAACCCTTTCAACTCTCCCAGAGGCTTCAATTCCAGACAGGCAGTGCTTCTTGCCAATTGCTAGCCACACTTGGCTGGACAAACTAAAATGGGATGTATTGTCAGTTACTGTCCTTCACTGTGCCCCTGAAGTAGCAAATTAGGGACAGACTAGTCTTGTGTTTTCAGCTCATGATCTGCAAAATCTAATTCATCAAAGCAAAGCTGTCCTTTAGAGGATTAAATCTGCCCAGTGCCCCTCATTTCAGTGGCAAAATTCAGAGATGTGCACAAACAAGTAGCACAGATATTCAACACCATTACTATTCCCAGGGCACAACACAATTTTTACCAATATCTAAGATCCTGGAATGATTCTATGCCAGTAGGCAGAGATATGAGAAGTCACCTCTTTATTTTCAGTGGTCATTTGATCTTTGATTCCAAGCCAAACTCTTGTCTGCTCTGTCAGGAAGGTAGCTCTGCTTTTCACCTAGGTGATGTCCAAATGATAGAGACAATAAACATGGATATGCTCCCACAGCTAAACTCCTCCATTTCCCACCATGTTTAGAATCAACATGTGCCCATGCACATTTCCCTCGCCCAAATATGCACTAATGAAAGGAGGAAATGGCAACACCTCTGCCCTCAAGTTTTGTGCAGAACAAAGGATTGCAGAGGAAGGAAGCCAATTAAGTCCAGAGGCTTAAGTTATTTTTTTTCAATATAAATTATATTTAGTAAAACTGTTTTCCAAAGGTTAGTGTTGAGCATTCAAGAGGAAGGAGTTTGGGAGGCCCTGGTTTGTGTGTACATCACTTAATAACTGCTGCAAAACTAATGCTTTTGTTATTCCCCTTCCCATCACTCTCTGAAAGCCTAACCTACAAATGCAGTCAGAAGAGCAATCAGTCAAGTTCATTTGAATTCTACACTAATTAATTGGAGTCTTGGGTCATCTACTGAGCAGCCAGAGCATCCTACCATAGGTTTCCCAGAGCTGTATCACCTCAGCCTACTGCTATCTGCATTTTTGATGGGTTGTATCAATTTTAGTAGAATGGATCTCTACCCTGCTAAGACAAAGTAAGGCTGAGGTGCCAATTTGCCACTGGTAATTAACTCCACTCCTACAAAAGTTCTTCATTCCCAGGCATCTTTCCTTCTTGCTTTTCCAGGCTTCAGCTGCCACAGAGATAATAACTCTGCTGAATGCTCAGATTGCTTCAGCAGCTGATGGAAATGAATGCAACCTATCTGCCTTCTCTGGATGGGAGAACCTGACCCAGCAAAAGACATTCTCCACCTGTTTTCTAATGAATAAATCACCAATTCACTTGGCACCTGGTCATAAAACCAGAGTTCAGACCAAAGGAATGAAGAGTTGAATAACAAACCTAATGAAGCTATAAAAAGATGGTAGGGCATGATTTACATTTCCATGTGCTGAGCTGATGGGGCTGCAGTATTCCCACTGTTTCTGGAGCTGGAACCTATCACTGCTCAGTTCCCTGCATCAGGCCAAAGAAAGTCATCTTGTCTGGGTGCACTCACACAATACAGACTCCCACAACAACTTTAACAATTAAAGAGATCATGCCAAACTATATTTAGACAAAGATCATGCTTGATTTGAACATAGGAAAAAAAAATCCTTCCATATTAATGAACTGATTTTACCATTGATTGTTTCCACCAAGCCTAAGGAAACTATTCAACCACATGATTGCAGGTGGTAAACTTGCACCTAGCTCAGAAAATGAAAACTGCAAATCTTAGATCTTTTTTGCCAATAAAAAAGCTGAATAGCTATCAGGAGAAAATGTGGAGTACAAGTATAAGGCATTCTAACTAAAAGAGATAGCATGGATATCCCTCACAAAGAGGAAGCAGCCAATTCTTCCTCAACTACATCTTCAAACAAAAGAGGCTTCTCTGTTGAGCTGACATTTTTGGATCAAGTAACAAGAGTCATAAAATGCATCAGGAGAGGAGACAGAAAAAACCAGTGCCTGTGAGTGGGTAAATTAGGTGTTTCTAAGACAATTTCCAGGAGTAATGCTGTAATAAAAAAATCCCAATCAGTTCCCAGCTAGCTAATGAACAGACAGAGAAGGCATAAACACAAACTAAATGTCAATGTTAGAGAAAGCCATATGCAGTTAAAACTCACCCTGAGAAAGAGTACTGAGAGGTGAAGCAAGGGGGGGTGGGCAGAGCACAGCAGTATTGAACACACCAGGCCAAGAGAAACTCTTGCCCATGAATGACTGTAACTACATCATTTAGAAGAGCTGAGGTACAGAGTTCATCTGCAGTTTGCACAGGAAACCCAGCTTGGCAGTTCAGGAATAAACTGACCCAACTTTTGAACCAAGGGGAAGGAATTGTAGCAGTAGAATAATAGTTTTGGAGCAACAGCTTTGCCTTTCCTCATGCTGGACATGCTCGTTTAAAAACTCTGGAGCTCTGGATGAGCTTCAGCCATGCCTGCCTTTCTCCCAGGAATGGGATAGAAACAAGCACATCTCCAGAAGCTAGGAGAGGTTGGTTTCACACCATCAAAACATCCACTTAAACAGACTGAGTCTCCTGCGAGTAGCTAAGCAGGTTTTAGGGCTGTTTCTGACTCATGGTGCAGTGTAAATCAGCTGCAATGCAGACAAAAGGCTAGTCACACACTGGATTGCAAAGCAAAGTGTAAATGAGGAGGTTTAACATTAAATACCAGCAAAACCTTAGGCATCCTGATGGCTCTACATCTCTAATAAACACTATCACTGTGATAAGATCAGCTGACATTTGAAAGGAGACTTTTTAAAGAGATGAAAGGACCATCTATCATTTTGGGAAGTCACAGATTCTAGTTGGTGCTGTCTCAAGAAAAAGCTGTTAACTCTTCCTAGAGGTGGAAAGCTGATGTTTATTGATACCTTGCAAACAACTCACCTGTGAGAAAGCTGGCAAGGCTATGACATTAATTCCCATGTTGGTATTTGGTTCCTGGAGCTCTGGTATCTGTAAAAGCACTGTTCCCACTGGCTGAGAGAGCAGAGCAGGGTTACAGCCATTGACTGGCTCTTTTTTGCTGTCTCCATAACTCTCTCCTTGCTGGATGCTATAGATCTGCTCCACTTGCTCTCGGAGATCAGCTGGCAGAGCTTCTAGCACAGACTTATCTAGCTACAAAGAGACACAAAGCTTTTAGAGTCTTCTGAGAAATACAGAAGAGGAGTTCATTTGAGTCAAAAATCAGATCTACAGTTCCTCAATTTTAGGAAAAAAAAAATCATTTAAATTTGTGTGTGAGCACAGGAACCTGACAGTCACACTCTGCACCAGCAAAATACACAAATACCACTGAAGACTAAGTGATTCACTAGATAGGAATGCTCAGCCTTTTCATCATGTTCACTATTATCACCACAAATCATAGACAAGGTTTCCTCTACTACTACCTAGTGTTAAGAAAACCCAAATTCTGAGTCCAAGTTATACAGGCAACATGTTGATATGAATACTAAATTGTGTCTTACAAAGCAGTAAGCAATTCATTTCTTTCTTTATGTAGTTCTAGGTGCTGGAAAATGAATTTATTATCCTATCTAGAACAGCACAGAGTCACCTGGTCAGAAGTAGGACACTGGTTTGCAAAACAACATCTGCAATGCCCCATGGGTACTACTTTAAAAACCAAATCCTCTAAAATAAGGCCTCAAGAAGTCAAGTGAGCTAGAATGATGTTAACAAGTCAGGAAAGACAGCAGAGGAGGCAGACAAGAAACTGGTTCTTACCTGGGAAGCAGATGGGACCTCAATGCTCAAGTTCAGCCTGGATTTTAGGCTGATGGGAGAATGCACCCCATTCCATTTGACAGCAGCCTCAGTGCTGCTAACAGTGGAGCTGACCCCAGTGGTCAGATGGGCACCCCGAGGGGGAAGAAAAGTGCAGGTTCTTGAATCAGAAGATATTTCCAGGTCCATAGCAGCCACAAATACTACACATACAGAAACAAAAGGCAGAGTGGCTCAATAAACAGTGCAGCTCATGCCTAGGTTATTTTGCTAAATAGTTTATACAATATACAGAATAATTATAACACTGTCTATTTTAAAGCATCCTTTGTTACTATTAACTTTTAAAAGAGACTGGAATAATCCTATATAAAGTTTTCTTTGTAGCATGTGCATTACCAAAAACCTGCTCTCAAAAAGTTAAATAATCTATAGTAGTATAATACTGAGTAAGTATTCCAAAAGTTCCTCTATGATGGAGCCCTTCAGAGCTGATCTTCATCACACATGCAAAGCACAAAGCTTCCTCACCTTCCTTATGCTCTTCTTCTGAGCACTTTTTGGCTTTCTGAACATGAAAAAGATCAATGACTGAGTGTGATCCCCCAGGTAAGTGTCCAGATTGCACTGCTGAGTGAGCTGAGGTGGTTTTACTGATGGGAACTAACTGCTGTACCTGAATTCCAACCTAAATCCAAAAGAGGAAAAGAAAGAAAAGGCTGTAATTCTTTCATAAGAGCATTTGGCTTCTCTGAAAATGGCTGCCTGGTTTGGGTGGGGGAGAGAACAAAAAAGTATCTTGAAATACATCTAAACAGCTCCCAAAGCCATCCCAAAGAAATCCCAGGATTATCCAGCACAATCCAACAAAGGGATCCCAGTAATAAGAGCATCTTCACTTCTCCCAGGAGCTCACCCCTCTCATGTCTGAGATGTTCAGCTTCATGGTGTGGAACATGTTGAGAGTTTCCTTCCCAATGACCTTTGCACTGTCTGTTGCATGGTCTAGAGTCACAGTCCTACAAAGAGGGAAACGTATGCTTAAAAAGGAAACTCTTTCACAAATCCTAAAGGCAACAACAACTCTGTTTTTAGTGCAGAGAAGACCTCAAAGACAGACAGATCATTTCCTAGCATACAGAAACTGAACACTGCTTCTTTTCCTGTGGTTTCCAGAACTAGCATGTTCTTCAGAAAAAAGGCTTAACATTCCAAATAACAAGGAACTTGGATTAATGGTAAATAACTTTAAACCTTTCAAATACACTGTGGGCAATTTTCTGCAACAACTCTCACAAGATTACCCATTTGTGAGTTTTACAAAGTGCCACCTGAGGGCTTGGCAGCTCTGGATTCTCTAATAGCCTAACATTTGAGACAGGTAAGGAGAGAATTTCAGGTGGCTCATCAATCTGAGTGAAGTATTCTCACTGAGGTAACTGATGCAGTTTAGACTCTGATGGAGTGGGCTCTGTGGACAAAAGGAAGTTCCACCTTGGGGTTTGGACAGGCTTCCACCCTGACAATGTACTTAAAACTTTGATGGTGTCTCCTTCAATTTTACTCTACTTTTGAATCTGCAAGAAACCACAACCACAAAAAGCCAAGTGATCTCCAGAAAGGTCTGGCTCTGCCAATATGAAAAGACAAAACCTTCCTGCTTGGGGATGCAACTATGTAAAATTTTGCCTAACATCCCACCTAAACCTCCCCTGGTGCAATCTGAGGCCATTTCCTCTCGTCCCCTCACTGTCAACCCAAGAGATCTAACCCCATCTTGCTCCAATCTCCTTTCAGGAGGTTGCCCAAGACCAAAAGACCACACATGTACAACAGATACACAAAGGATTATAGTTAATATCCTAATCTGCTGCAGGTTTGAGATGAAGACAAAGCTATCAGGCACTTTAGTATTTCTGGCCTGTCTTCCTGTAAGTTTTGGTGCTCAACATCCTGCACAAGTGTGCTCATACCTACTACCAACCATTTTTTCCCCCACATGCATAGTTACCTGGCAATATTATCACAAATTCCATGCCCTCCATATTTTGCAGGCTCCACTGGTGCCCCAGCCTTCCTGACCATGATTTTCAGGGTCAATCTTTTACCCTTCATGCCAGCAGCTTCAAGTCGACGTTGGATTTCTTCTGAGAGGCTCAGAAGGAAAGCTTCTGCTTCCTTAGGCTGCAGAGGAAGAACAAAAACATGTTTAGGTAATTACTAGTTTCCAAATAATGAAGAAAGATTGTGCACACTGGCTTACAGGCAGTTGTCTTATTTACCTAAGTTTAATGATGTTTTGTCTACACTGTGGGTCACTGAAGGTAGGTGAGATGGTAGATTCCTACCCTAATGCTGAAGTAAGTACGAAATACTAAGTCATTTTGAAAGGAAGTCTGAAAACAAAAAATATTTAGGAGCCCCAACACAGAACTGGAAGTCTAAAGTACACTCTAAGAAGATAAAGAGTGAAGGTTTATAAGGAAAACCTTTTTCACCAGGAGGAAAGTCAAGCAGTGGAACATGTTGCTCAGGGAAGTTGTGCAGTCTTCATTCCTGGAGGTTTCCAACAGCAGACTGGAAAAAAGTCCTGAGCAATTGGTCTGATGTCCTAGCTTTCCCTGCTTTGACCAAAAGGCTGGACTACACAACATCATGAGGTCTCTCCCAATCTGATTTTTCCATAATTTCTATATACAAGTTCTCAACAAAGAGCTGAGTTATTGTTTAATACAATTTTGTTATCAACACTCACATCCTCTACACTACTTGTAAAGAGTCTAATACCAACATTGTACTGGAGCTGCTGGGGACATCTCTGAATAACCAGAATAACATGAAAGAGAATGCTGGATGCTGACAAACCTACTGCAGTTGGATTTTCTACACCAGGCTTGTCTAATGACTGCAGAACAGCCAGCTAATTTTGGGCAAGGTTCTTTTCACTCCAGTACTTTTGCAATCTCTCCTCCTATTTTATCATTTGTTCTCCTCCTTCATTTTTCCTCATTTCTACTTGGTGGCTAAGATGGCATGAAAGTGTCAATGAAAATGATCAGAATGAGAAGATTCTTCTACAGCTGAAAGAAGTCATTCAAGAGAAGAAAGGAAGTCTTCATTTACCTGTGTGAACCTTATTCCATAGTTGATTTCTGCTGAGACAGATTTCCTCTCCTTTTCTGTACGCACAGGTCGATCATCCAAGCCACGACAGAATCTGTAGAGCATTTGTCCTGTTTTGGGACCAAATTCTTTCTGCAGTTTTGACATTGAAGCACACTGCAGATCTCCACAGGTTTTAATTCCCAAAGAAGCCAGCTTAGATTCCATCGTTCTGCCAACTCCTAACAACAAAGAGTTGGTTCTGTTAACTCTACACAATTCAGAGCCAGTTAGCTTTTGAACAAATTCAACCCACACCAGGTCATACCAAATGAATGATTATACACCATAAAAAAAGCAATTCTACTGACTAAAACAAGGCACAAATGGAAACTTTTGCTGCCTTCACCTGTATTTCTTGAATCTGCTCTATATATTTGGTTTAAGATGTCACACTGCAGTGTGTTTCTTTATTTCTGGATAAAACATGAATGACTCCTGCTTGCAAATCTTCTTGACTAACTACTGCCTGTTAAGAGCATGTAGAGCTCTGAACACCACCACACTCAGCCCAAAAAGAAGGTCCAGCACCTAATATTTTGCCACCAGATACAAGTGATGCAGTCTAAAAGAAAACCAACAAATATTGTGACCACTGTTCCACTGCTTCCCAGGTAGAAAAACACAATTTCAAGTGGAAGTGATAGCATACCTGTATCACTTGTGCTTTGAATTACCAAGCACTGGAAATTGTAGGTATCCATGGCAACAGCACATATATAAGTGTGATAAACTTCAGTATATTTCTGGGTTTTGGGAGAGGTGAACTGTTACTTCTGAAAAATATGAGTCCTGTGAGTTTACCCTAGCAAAGTCAGTGGAAGGTAGACATCTCAGCTAATCAGCATCTCTCTTTCTCACTCTCTTTCTTTGTCTAGGTGGCATTACTCACACAAATACTGAGAAGTTTGTACCAGGAGCATGCAAGTGAATTCTGAACATTTTACAATACTCAAGTGAAAGTAGAGTACTACATGAAAGAAAGCTATCTCTCCTCTAAGGTATGCCACAGAGAAATGGTGCTGTACTGTAAATGATGTTTGGTCATGTCCACAGGCATCCCACTCAACTGCTCCAGTTCTCCCTTACACACAAAAAACAATTAGCTCTGTAACTAATGCCTAATGTGTATTCTAAGTCTACCAGAACCAAAACCTGTCTATAGCTTGGGGCAAAGCATAACAGTAGTAATAATCTCACAGCAGCCACACTTTCCCCCTTCCTCTCTATTTATCAGCCACTCTAACAGCTCATGTTGCAAGCAGAAACACTTCTCTAGTTTGGTAACATTCTCCTCTGCTAAATCTTATTTAGTTTTCCTTCTGTCCTTATTATCTTTGAAACCTCTCAGAGCTTCTTAGGTGCATCAGAGATTAAACAAACTCCTCTCTCCTCTTTTTTCTCTTTATGTACACTCTTGTTTTATTATGGCATCTGTGCTGGATTTTCCACCTCCTGACTTCATACACTTTGTAGAAAGAAGACTCTCTTGGCTTAGTTCTCAGTTCTAAGCAAACCCTGCCTCTTTCACTGAGAAGTACCTGATGTTACTCATTTCATTGCATTCATTATGATACAGCAAGCTAACACTCACTTGAAATCACTCATCTAAAGAATTTTAGTGAAGAATACAAGGTTGCAGAACACACTAAACTCCAGGAGTACCTGGAAGACTGGTAACAAGTTGGCCTCTGATGAAATCATCCACTTCTTCAGGTTTTAAGTGGTAGTGTCCATCTGGTTTGGCTTTACGAGTTGCCATTCTGGCCAGCAGAATATTGGAACCTGTCAAACCAACACAGGAAAGCATGTCTGTGGTAACAAAGCATAATCACATTCTTCTTTATCTTTTACAAAGAACCGAATCAAATCTATGAATGTATATTTGCTGTATCTCCTTCCAAATGAGCAGCTAGCATATCTGTGGTTACAGCTGTACAAATGCAGTGGCAATTGCAAAGTTAAAACCAACCTAACAAGGAAACAGCCAAAACTCCAAGACAACCAACATGGAAGTGTGGGACACTTCACTAAGAACACTTATAGTTCTATACATGTAGAGGCAGAGCTAAACAGTTAAGTGCAAATGGCTAAGAAACTTAAAGACTCTTACTCCCATCATACTGAAGTAAAGTAGGAAAAAACTACTAGCTCCTTTAACAAGTGAGAAATGAAGATACAGGATGTTTATGGATGAGTGCTCCATTTTTCACTGGCGTTGTTCAAATCAGTTTACTTCAGCCACTAAAATCTCTAAGGTAATAATGAAAATTATTCAACTGGCATAAGCACGTGCTGCTTTAATTTATCTCTAATCAGACAGCGGTGTTGAGAGCAGCTCTCAATAGTACAGTAGTATCTCAATAGTATCTATTTAAATTTACATTTTATTATGTTGGTACAACTTTCCCATTGGGTAACATCTAGATCACTGACACAAGATGTTTCTGGCAGACCATGTTTTTGTCTCTATGCAGAAATGTACATGTAACAGTACATGTAATGAAGTAAATCCTCTGATTTACTTACTTAATGGTGACTTCTGCGTGAAAAGACAAAGTCCTGGTCATGTACCTACCATGTGAATTCCTAAAAAGGCACCAAAATTGTTTTCCAATCTCTTACACAAATGATTACTAGGAAACAAAATTGCTCACAGGTATGTCTCTTGCAATCAGTAAGAGAACTCTGATACCAAATCAGTTAGAGAACTCTGATATCAGATTAGCAAACTATGATTTAAAACCTAATTCTGCTCTTTCTGCAGAGAAGCCAAACATGCTAAATAAGCATACAGAGGAGATTACAAATGTTTCAAACCCAAACAAGACACAAACAGGAATCCAGGGAATTACAGTCTCTGTACTCTATCATAAGAAATTGGGGGAAAATTCCAATTAGAGTAATGAATTTCAGCTTGTCTCACATGTGGATTTCATACACTTATAATACACTCTATTTATTTACAGATACTCTAGTATTAATTAGGGACAGAAACAGAGGAGAAAGGAAGTTGACTGAAATCAAGGAAGTCTTTTCAGATGTCTGATTTCATATACAATACCTGCCACAAATCACACAATTCATTGCTTTCACTAGCTTCTAATAATTATGCTAAACCATGTCAACATGGGCAATGCCCTTAGTCACCTCGTATGATCTTGGGGTTTTGTCCTGTGCCTAATGGGAGTTGGACTTGTTAATCCTTGTGGGTCCTTTCCAACTGGGATTGTTCTAGGATTCTAGGAACTCTTACTGCTGTCTCTGATATGGAACAGAAACTATGCTCACTTCTCCATTTACTGGAAAAACACAGCAGCATTTCATCCAAATGAAGGTAAGAACATCACACAGATGGAATTTTAGCATACTGTCCAGATACCAAAAGAGAACTGAGAGTAGTTTTGTTAATTTTTGCTCAAACCTTTCCACTTAGGAAGATTTTCTTGCATTTTTATATATACTCTATTATCATAAATGGCAATCTAGGAGTTTCAGCAATCTTCTCCAGCTTGGCTACAGCTAGCAATGGCACTGCTTGTCAAGAGCAAAGCAGTCAGGTACTCACCCATCCCAACAGAAGCAGTGCACTTTGTTTGGGCTTTGATTTCGCTGCGAATAGCATGTGCAAGCTCCTCAGGAGCCAGCCTGGTCTCTGTAAGGATTTCAGTGATATCTACTAGGGCTTCATCACAACTGACTGCTTCGATGTTATGAGTATAGCTATCAACACAAAGTAAAGGAGGTGAAACACCAGCAACAGCTCACCATCTGTTAAAACAAATATGTAGCACATAAAAGTCTTCCTTTTGTGGTGCCATTCCCCTGCTTATTTTGCATCCTATTCAAAATACTCAAAGAGCAAATTACAGTTACATTATTGATGTAGGGCTCAGTTCAACATGCAACATGATTGGAAAGTAAGAGCTGGAGGAGTTGAATACTTTTTCATTAAAGGAATGAATTTCCAGTTTTGTTCAAGAGCATTTAAACCAAGAGTAGATTCTAACATTTTGCTCCAATAACCCATTCCTAAGTTACTCCAAGAAAACCTCTTGGAAGAAGCTCACTCCTAAGCTGGGATCTGCTTCTCATTATCAGTAAACAAGTTTAACAATGACTCCTCTGGAAGTCAGATGTTGACTGCACACACGATTTAGCTTCTAGATAAAAGAATGCTCAGAAGAAGCATGGTGCTCAAAATAACAATAGGAAGATCTCAAATAGAAATGGCTTTATTGAAGCTGAAGGGTAACATGGAGATGAAAATACTAAACTGAATAATGGCATTCAGCAGGTGGCAATCAAATCTGCTTGCTAAGCTTACCATGGAAGATCATGGAAGCAGAGAGCACATTACCTTGCTAATATTTCATAGACTGTCCGTGCAACTTCTTTGTAGGCCTCAAAATCATAGGAAACTGCTTGAAGGTTTGGACACAGCTTTTTTGCTTGGCCAAAAAACATTCCATTCTTGATGCCAACTTGCCTGAAATGAAATCATAAAAACCCATAAATAAGCACAGTGCCAGTGTTTCCACAGATCAAGATAAGGTATTTCCAAATGAAGTGTTTGCCTTCTCCCACAAAAAGAAATTATCAATAAAAAGGAATTTAGTCCAACTGCTAGCAATTTAATAGGTAGGAAAAACAACTGCATATAGAGTATCTGAATTACCTGTACAATATGCAGCCTGCCTTTGGGAACATGCTTAAGACAAAGCACTACACCACTTGCCATCTTCTGTTTCAAATTAAACCTACACACATACTACAGTGACGAAGGAAAGTGGATTTTACATTCCACTGTTCAAGCTTACAAAACCATGCTCCCATAATAAATCAACTCTACATAAGTCTGCTTGAGAAAGGTTCCAATGAACGAGTAATTTCGGGTGTATTATTTCCATCAGGGAAGAAAATCATATTTCCAGCACTGTGCTTAAATTGTTTCATAATCTGAATATTTACAAGCTATGTTACTAGAGATGCTCAGCATAATCTGTGCAAGAAACAACCACACTTACTCTCTGATTTTAACTAAACCCTTCAGTAACTAAGTGTTCTTAATTCCATAAAGAAAGAATGCAATTTTGATGCAAAGATGTGAAGATAACATTATGAAATCACCAATATCACAGTGAATGGCGTAAGGTTTTCCTTACTAGACCTTGTTTCAAGTAACACATGTGTTAGGCTGAGAGCTATTAAGCAGTGTTTAAAGAGCAGCAGCATCCCTAGGGAAGACCTTGTTGCTGTACATCTACAACTTTGGAAAACATGGGAAAAAAGTCACTCTAGAGCAGTTTAAAGAAACAGACTTAACAACTGAATATTTGAAGCCTATCTGGATGAGATTTTCAAGCAACTTGATAGGTAACTTTCACCCACCTGGCTTCATAACTGCAAGAAGCTATTTCAGCCATGGACAGAACAGTGAGGTCAAAGTCAGCTCCATTCACATGTGTGGAATCTGGATGCTCCCAGACTGATGAGTCCAGCTTATCATGTACTCTAATATCTGCTTGGAAAAGAAGATTTATGTTATTTTTCTTAAGAGTTCAACAGAATGAATGTGAATAAAATAAAAACTACAGGTATTCTTTTATACAATTTCTGTACTGCTACCTGTTGACAAAGAGGTTCTTAATACTATATTGATTCATGTTATGGTCCAGAATAAACCAAAACAACCCCAGACACAAACCCCTCTTCAGTAATCTCTCTCTGCAAACAAGTCTGTAAACATTCCTGAAAAGAATATTAAGCTACAGAAACATTCTGTTTCTCTTTTCCCCCAAATTATTACACAGTAGCTTGTTGGTGACTACACATACCATACTGTAAAAGAAGACTGATCTCAGCTTTTTTGTCAATTACAATGATCAAACACTTGAGGCTAACTGCTACAACCACAGCCTGCAAACAAATATAAGACACTCAAACATGTACCAACTGCTTGGCTGAACAAGAAGACACTTGGCTACATTGCCTGGAACAAAAAGCACAACTACCACCAGAACACAGAAATGAAATTCAGAGTACACATCTACTTCTTAGCATATTTATAACCTTTTACTTGAAACTATTTTTCTAACAATCCAGATCCCACAAAGTGATTTTTAAGAAGTGAAATAACCAGAATGCTCACTAGCTCAAATTAAAAAACAGTAGCTGAAACTTGTATTTCCTTTAACATTCTATTGGGATATTAACTGACAAAACTTCTGCTATTAGTTCTTAATAATTCTCTTACTAGGATCCAAACATCACCATAAATTTTTCTTGGCTCAAAATAATACAATTATAAATCCTGCAGCCCCAGACTTAAAATGACACAGACCTTCCCTAATCCTATAAAGCTTTATTGCATCCTCTAATATCAATTTGAGAGTCCTCCAGGCCCACTGCATATTAGGTACTAAACCAGAATTCCATGACACTGAATACTGGAATCAAAGTAAAGCATTTTCAACTCCTTTCCATTTGGGTTTTCACACTATGCAAACCTTGAAAGACACATGCCTGTATTCTAAATATAGATCAGCCTGAAGAAAAGGGCTAGATGCAAAAACTCCCCTGCCCTCCCAAACTCCCCATCAGAATCAAAACATAGAGACAAAAAGCTATTTACTTAAAATAAAATCCAGTATGTCTGTTATAGTTCTTTTTCATTAGTCTATTCAATATCATACACCTTTGGAATACAATAAACAGGGAGTTTTCTTCAGAGTGCCACAATGCCTAATTGTAGTTCATGCTACTACCAACTTACACACTGACAATGTGACTGCAGAGGAAAAGTGGTGCTCCATGCACGTAACAAGTAGTTACCAGACCAGAGAAAGTGGTGCAATGAGTGAGTGGAGACAGCAGGGGTAGGGCTGGACTCCTGTGAAAACCTGCTTTTAGTCTGAATTCCTGCTCAATTGGTGCACTTCTTAATGGCTT
Organism: Bucco capensis; assembly: GCA_013396975.1. Taxonomy (NCBI): domain Eukaryota; kingdom Metazoa; phylum Chordata; class Aves; order Piciformes; family Bucconidae; genus Bucco; species Bucco capensis. The sequence continues at coordinate 416,495 of VWZO01019915.1, forward strand.
TAATATTTGCATGTACGATGAGCTCAGTAAGTTACCTAAGATGTCTGCAAGTGAAAATCAGAGCAAAAATGATGCCCCAAATAAAGAGAAGAATGACAAGACCAATTTCTTTAGTCCATGCCTTCCTGTGCCCTGGCCTGAGATGCTGCTGTCATCTTGTCTATCTTCCTTGGGCTCGTCGGCTTTCTCCACATCGCGGCAGAGCAGATCCCCCCATGAGCTGATGGAGTCACTTGATGGGAAATTCAGGGCAATGCAGAACACATTGGCCTCAATGGAAGGCAAGGTAGAGAACCTCTCACCAAAAGCTGGGAAACTAGACAGGCACATGGTGAATGTGGAGCAACGGATGGAGAAATCAGAGGCCAGGACCCAAGTCTGTGAAAAAGAAATCGCTGAGAATCAATCTGTGACTGAGATGAGGGTTAACAGCTGCTGCTCTTCAGGAGGAAAAAATGGGAGCTACTAGGGTGGAGGGAAAGGAAGCCTAGAAAACATTCACATCTCGGGCATCCTGGCCACGAAAGAGAGAACCCAAACTATGAATCCTGATTAATATATGTTGATCTTTTCTCTTTAGAACCTCAGGGGTAAAGATGGCACTTATGTAAAGAAGTCATTTCTACTCCCCAGAAAGGCTACCTCCAACCTGGAGATTTAGGGTGAGAATGATAGCAAGCTCTAAATTTAAAAGTTATACATTTTTGGATGAATTCACACAAGGAAAAGAAAGTATTTCATCAAAGACTCAAGAGTCTATTGACACTAGATATTTGTCTAGCAACGCAGATCAAAGGCAGGAATCAGTCTTACTAAAGAAATAATTTGCAAATAAAGAAGTAGCTAAAGCAGTAGAATTCAGTATTTGGTCAAAAGTGATTCCTAAGGGTTTGGTTGGTTTGGGTTTTTTTTGTTTTGAGAACAGCCTGGAAAGTATGAAGCATCAAAAAATGAAGTGGATTCCATGTTGAAGCATGGATGTAAAAATAGACTCAGGTTCAAAGTTAGTCCCAACCACCTTTTTACTTAATGAATACAATACATCCCCAAACAGAACTGTGGATGTTTAACAGCAGAATTTAGCATTCTCTCTTGTTGGTATTTTAGTAAAAGTACTTTTCCATGTGAAACATGTGCCTGCAGGATCATATGTACCTCTGGGATGGCACAATTAAACACATGCTGTGAAGTGTGCCATGTACACTTTCTAAGATCCTGTGATGTCAGAAAAGACTAACCTGCAGCTCCACTTTCCCAGCTAAGGCCATAATTAACTGTAATTTTCCCCAAAAGGAAGACAAGCCATGTCCCTCTGAGAATGCCAGTAGAAACAACAGGTTGCATTTTTTCCTTGATAAAACCATTGTGAATGGAGACAAATAATAGAGAGACTAAAAAAATACTATGACCTGCAGCTAATGAGATAGAGACTATAAAAAAAGAGTGTTAGGAAAAAATCCTTTCACCAAAACAGTAGCTTGCACAATCAGAGCAAGTGTCAAGAAAGAAAGAGAGAGCTGCTGGCCTGTGTGCAAGTCTGTGAGGCTGGAAGCTGAAGTTCAAGAAATGAATGTGTGAGTAACCAGAAAAAGCTGCTGCAGTAAGAAACTGAGCTTGCTCTGCAATGAGGCTGAAATCTGCTATATCCTTAAGCAATAGATATAGTAGAAATGATACTACTGAATTTGTGACTCACAAAGAACATGCTAGATACCAGCTCAACTTCCACAATGTAACTCTCTCTCTCCAAATATCACTTAACTGTATGAAATCACACCCTTGCCCAGTGTAAGGTCCTAATAAAAGTTACAAAGTCACTGTATAAAACTGAATAAATAGCTCACCCACAAGCTAGTCTACAGAAAATCCAACTCCATCTAACCCCAGCTATCTTTAGAACACACTTAGATATAGCACTGGAAACACCACAGCAGAAGCTAAGTCTGGAGCACCCCAAAAAGTCCCTAAAAAGTGAAAGGCCAGTCAGTTCCCCACACACATTCTATGCCAGTTTTGAAGTGTTCTTAAACTACAGCAAAAAGAGAAAGAAAATGGCATCACTTCTGCAATACCTTCTTCCCAAATGTCACTGAAAATTGACACAATTCTTTTTTTAAAGTACTAACATTTTAGAAACAACCACTCAAGAACAACCTCTCTTTTCCCACCTCTTGCACCAACAATCTGACTAAGGTGTAGACTTTATAACAGCAGTACTTGCTACCACAATAAAACTCAACTTCCAACTCTCAACTGAAATGAAATAGCAGCTGCTCCTTGTATATGCACTTTTTATCAACCTTGTGGTAGAAACTAAGCTTTAAGCTGATGAAGCAGAGTGCTGAAGAAACAAAGAGAAACAAGTTCCCAGTGTTTAGCAATATACTTTCTTCTACTAAATGCAGTTCAGGCAGTATAGTAACAATAAAACTTGTTAATAAGTGTATGTTTTGTTTACATTAGTATACCACTCCTTGAGGGCACAGAAATTAACAGATTTCTGAATGACTGCAGGCAAGTAAGGAAATCTCAAACTATGACAGATGCCCTGGTGGAAGTTGCAGAGACTTTCCAGAAACCTAACATGCACTAAGGACCACCCAAATTAACTTATTGTCCACATGCAATTCAAAAGCCAGCTTCAAACAATCAATTTCTCACTAGCCATGTGCTGTCATTTCTACTTCTCTAGTAAAAAAGTTTTATCAGCCTTTTAAAGTTTCTTTTGCACTTTCCCCTCCATACCAGACTTTCTCAGAACGAGATGATCCCAGAGAATCTCTATTTATTTCTTATTTCAAATAGTTACTTAACGTTCTATCTTGCACATAACCTCAATCAAAGTGAGTAAATCCTAAAACTCCTCTAAAATAATTCACTCATTCCAAGCAAAGCTAACTAAGAAGTCACAGTGGCATGTTATTACTGAGGCCACAGCGTATTACGTCGTCCAAAGATACTTCTTTCCTGAAACCACCCCCCCCATGAAAAAGACAATTTTATCCACTGTGCACTTTATTAATAACTTCAAAAACAGACAGACAGACACACTTATCTGTACCTGCTTTGCCATTCAACAGCTTATTCTGGTAATATTGCTGTTCAAGCTTGGGGTTTGCACCAGGTCGCAGTGGTGCCTTTCCTGCCCCTCTGTTACTAGTAACAGCCACTGGCTTGCCTGGGGAGAAGAAAGATAGGTACTTGTAAGTCAACATTTATAACAGCTTACATTTTAATCATGGCATAACTAGGGTAAGGATTGTTTTAATAACTTCTTTCTTTTTTGGACAAGAGCAAAGGAATTGGATAAACACCTTGCTCTCTCCCAAGGTCTGTGATAGTTGGGTTTCAGTTGCCACTGCACCAAGTCTGCATCACCACAGTTCAGTGTTCCCACAGAACAACTACTATCTTCATTTCTAAATGGTACCTTTGTAAAAATCTCTCCAAAACTTGCTAACTAACTCTTCCTGTGATCTAAGGATGATCACAATTCAGACTTCTAAATGTGAATCCAACTGTTCATCCTCCAGGTCTTAAAATACTTAACGTGTAAAAGCTTAGAGAGAAAAGGGAAGGAGAAGCAAATTCCCCTTTAAAAAGAGGCATCAGGAAAAGAGACAATTCTCAGTGTTGACTTCTCCACTTTTCTAGTTAAAAAAGCTCCTTACATTACTTCAGGAAAATTAATAAGAGATATATGTATTTTTCTTTAAATGGAGAGTCACTTTTGGTAGTAGAATTTGCTCTCCTATTTCCAATATGGCAGATTTCAGTCTCAGTAAGATAATACAATCTTATAAGAGAATGGTTACTCCAAATATTACTTCTCTCTTCATACTTTAGAAACTGCAAGAAGACAACAAGGAGAATTCCAGTTCTCTCTTTTTCACTTGCTTTTGGATTGTGGGAAAGTAAGCATGAATATGAAAGCAGCATGGTCTGACTATCAAAGATGGGGGGGGAAGAAGAGATTAAGAGGTGAAGTTCATTTTGGAAGTGTGAAGGTGCAGAGTTGAATACTGACCTTTGAGCTCTGGTCTATTTCGGATAGCCACAGACACAAAGAAGCAATCCATATCCAGGTGCATTATACAGCTCTGTGGCTTGGCTGAGCTCGCAACAGACACAAGACCTAGTATGAAGATACACCAACAGAAAACTTCAACCCTCATTTAGGCATTTGGCTACTACTCACAGCACTCAGCAAGATTTTTACCACCTTCAATTAGAAAGATTTGTGTTTCTTCTTACCAAGGAGACAGTTACAAAATTCTCAGAGAACTATGAACAAAAGAAGCAGTAGATCAAGAGCCTAAAGGTGCTTCATCACAGTTATTACCTACCAAATTCCCCCAAGCCAAGGAGATGAATGCATGTTGTGGGAACTGAATCTTAACTTCACTATGTCAACACTGAATCTGGAGCAGAGAACTTAACTCCTTTTTGTTCAATTAGATAAAAGGTATAAAAGTTTAGCTACACTGAGCCAACATTAACCCTTCAGGAAACACACCCAAATTAGTTTCAAAGCTCCCATGCAACTGGATTTTGTCATTGCTGTAGCTACACTCTCAAAAACATTGAGCTAAGATGAGCAAGGTGGCTCCAGACTGAAAAGCTTACACTCAAGTCTGCATGTCTGTGGTGCTGACCTACCAGAGGCTACAGCTAACAAGATATATATCTTCATTTGAACAATGGATAAAGTGTAATAGAGAAAAAAATCCTTTGATACATCAATTGCTCTGATTTAACATCTGAGTTCATTACTAGGGAATCAGAAAACTGTTTTCCTGTTCTTAATAATCTACCATTTGAACTCATTCTTTGAAAAATAAGGTCTTATAAGGGGTATGTTTACAAACCAGAGATCAAGTTAATGCTTAAGAGCTGCTACCTGTCAACTGAAACACAGTCACTGGAATACTCTAGGCCAAATCAAAGAGGGAATAAAAATACATTAGTGTATCATATTTTGATGGAAAAAGTACACATTAAGGTAGTTTGTAAGCTAACATGTTTTAAAACTAAGGTGTCCTAGCACAAAGAAAGAATCAGTTATTTATCTAACAATAATTTTTTAGGATCTGGTAATTTATCATCAAGCATCTTTTCATAGGATTACAAGTGAATACTTTTACAGCACAACAGACTCAGAATCTCTTTGATGGTACAGAGCTAGCCTTTTAATTGCATAAGACTGTAAGTGAGAGATTCTAAAGATGCAAAATACTCTACCTACACCTGTAACACTTTGTGTCTCATGAATTACACATTATTTCATTGTAGCCCTTGATGCAATGATATAGAACATTTTTGTCATAAGCCAGGTTCAGAAGCCTCATGACACTGCTACCCATTGAACAGATCCAGAGGTGTATCAAAACTCTTATTAATAACAACAAAAAAATTACTTTTTTTTCACTTCCAAATGTTATTAATCTTCTAAATTTTCACAGTGAACTATAAGCAGGAAGGTTTTTCTCCTTCTGTTGTTTTTTTCCCCTTTAGATTTTCACATTGCAACTCCAAGACTTCTGTGTTTAGCTAGATATAGTATTTTTTCCCCTTGATCAATCCACATATCTTGGTCAAGTCAGGAATATTATTTCAACAAGGAGGAATTGAATATAGAACAGAATATCACAGTAAGTCACATTTTAAGTGAAAAAGGCCCAAACAAACCAAACCAAAAAGAAGTTGGATCTTTTAGTTTTCAGTACATAAAGTCACCAAGCTTAAGCAGATAGCCTGACTGTGAGTATTGAACACTAATCCACTAATGTACAAAGACATAAGGCACCTACTCAACATAAACCTTCTTAAACAAGTATCTACCTGTGTCAGTTTTAAGTGCAGACCTGCCTGCTTTCCATTTTTTTAACTTTTCCCTTCCTGGGAAGACACCAGTGTTTTTTCTCTGCAGGCTGTTGACAAACTCAGTCAGTTCACACTTCCAGGTTGATATATGATGCAGTCTTGAACGGGAGTAAAAGTCAGAAATAAAATGACAATCTGAAGGTTTGGACACAGGTAAGGAAGCTGCCTTGCTGGGGGTAGGTACAGAAGTGCTTTTTGTGCTTGAAGGCCCCTGAACAGTGGAGTGGTGAGCACCATTGATTTTAGCATTACTGTGCAAAGATGAGGATGAGGATGAATTACTCATAGTCCTATGTGGATTCCACGACAAGTCTGTATTTTTGTTGCTTTGCTGCAACTGCTGCATTGTGCAGTCTCTAAAGTCAACCATGCCTTTTTCAGTCTTCCCCTCCTCCTGCACAGGGCCTGGAGAGAACCTACTTGCAACAACACAGTTGCCAGAGGGCCCCAAGCAATCCTGTGTCTTTAAGGCACTGGTACAAGTGTGTGTGTGGCCGTTAAACGTGGCAGTGCTCTCTTTGTGACACTGAATCCCATTTGGTTTCCTGCCAGGAAGGATCTGCTCCAGCTCTGTAAATCCAAAATCCTCACTTTCTTCTTCCTCTTCGTCATTCCAGCTACTTATTCCATTGGGTGTGATCTCCTTCTCCATCTCACACTTTTTGATATGATTCCTGAAACAGATAGGATTATTTAATACCATATCTTCTATTTAAAAAGCACATTTACAGGTCATTTCAAGTGCTAAATATTTATTTTCCTAACCTTTCTCAGTATATATTTGAATAGTTTCTATATTTTCAAGACAATTATCTCCAATCTCCTCTCAGTGTCACTAAATATTGTACTGCTCTACGAAAGATTTAACAGATGTGGTGTATTATTAATGCAGCACTAGCAGGAGTTTACAGGAATGTGACTAAAATCATCCTCACACCAAAAAAGCTATTTCCAAGGCCTTTCATTTGACCAGTGAAATGATAATAATTATTTATTTGTTAACAGAATTTTACTGCCATGGACAGCATGAATGCTACAGGAATATGCAAGTCATCAGGAGGAATTATCTTTGTATCAAGAGGAATTATCTTTGCATCAAGAGATGTGTTTTTTGTTGCTAAATCAGAAGAAAAAAGTATATCTAGAAAAAATTCTGTCTTTTAAGAAAACTTTTCTTGCTGTAGATTTATCTCCTTTCAGTGGTAATCTGTTCCAAGCTCTAGAAATCAAACACATCTCTAGCTTTTTCATAAACTCCCAAACAAACTACTTGCCATCTTTTAAGCAAATAAAACTAAGTATTCTGCCTAAGCAAATAAAACTCAACATTAGGCCCCAAGCACACTGCCAAGTTACAGTTGCTCTGACAGTGAGAGGCAGAGCTTTCATTCAAAAAATTAACCCTGTACCAAACCCTAAGTGAAATGCAAACTAAAGCCTTCAAGAGGTGTGCATACTCTTGATCTGCTGAACAAATAACAACAATCACTCTCAACTCCCAAAGCTAGCAATTTAAGCACACACCAAGAAAGGTGGGAAATAATTAACTATACAGTGTAGCAGTGAAAACAGAAAGCTAATTAACTGGGACAACCATTTGTTTCAGATTCTCAGAATCAGAAGTTACATTAAACATAGTATTTGTCAGGAGTTGCACGATTGAAAGTGGTATACCCAGTGGTACAAATTTAGTATCAGTGGATAGGACAGGCTTTTAAATTCATGTTTTTCAGACTAAATGGATATTTTTGGAAGTCTGAATATTCTTCTCATTTTACAAACATAAATAATGCAATAACACAAGGTGATGGTGACTGTATCACTTGTTTAAATTAAGAAATACTGCTTAAGATATTCATTTTGTGGCACTGGCTTTATTTTTCCTAAGTACAGACAAATCTCATTCATGTGGTAAAGTCTCCTCAGCATTATGCAGCACTGGGATTTATATGGATCAGTGGACTGTGGAAGAACACAGATCACCTGTACAAATCAGCATCCTTGGCCCTGTTTGAGCAGTAGGGTTGGATCACATGACCTCCAGAGGTCTCTTCCAAAGTCAACCATTCTGTAATTGTATGATGCTTGCCCTTCAACAAGCATGTACTTGTGAAAAAGATGCAGGAATCCTCTTAAAACACCTCTCTGTTCAAGTGGAAAGTTTCTTTCCAGATCCCAGTTCCTCTGCCAGTGTAAAGTTTTGCTGGTGCTTTCTGCTCACTTCCCTTTTCAAGGTCTTTTAGGAGAATTTTTGATATTGTAATTGGACTTTTTAATCCATGTCCTCTCAAGGGTGACTTAAACCTTGCTGTTAGCATACATAAGGCAAAGCTAAAGAAAGAACTTAACTACTAGTATCCATTTACATTTGTTCCCATGCACCTTGCGCTAGAGTAATTAAATCATACCAGTTTTTGGTTTCTGAAATAGAGACCTACTTTTCAGTGTCACTAATGTATATATCTGTGTTGCTTCCACACGGATATGCTACATCCTAGGACTCCTAGATCTTGTTATCGAGCAAAGTGTGGAGTCAAGGTAACTGCAGTTCTGTCCTCAACTATTTACATAGCTATGCCTAAATGCAAGGGCCTCAGGACTTCCCTTTTACAAAGCTGAAAGGAAGTGTTAAAATATTATGTAGTTATAAATCCAAAGTCATGAGGGGTGAATGCATGATGAGATCAAAAAACACTTACACCCTGTTGAGATCTTTAGCTATATTGCTTGGACCTGGCATGGCATCTTCAGGTTTGCATATGCTGTTGAAGTTGAGACCTTTTTGAACGCTCGACTGCTTGGTGTAAAGCTGATAGGGAATGTGCGAGAGGAGCCGGCCAGCTTTAATGCTGAAACACAACAAGAAGGAACAGCTTACTGCTAAAGACAGTTCAAAACCCCCCACCTTCTGTGCTAAACAATACCTCATCCACAATGAACTATTCCTTTGGTCATTCCCTTTTGCTCTTCTGCTCTGTGGAGTTGTAGTCCCTTCCACAACCTTTCCCGCTACTAACTGGAATGAACTGAAAAGTCCTTTGTGATGTGGTGAGTGGTACTACAAAAGGTATTTACACACTTGTGTTGGGCAGCTGTCTACATCCATTTCTCTTCTCCAACTGACAGAACCAAACCCCAAATATTTAATGTCAAAACCAAAATAAACAATGCTCAGTCAAAAAACTTGGTGAGGAGTCCTGGTTATTCTAACTGAACGATGCTTACTGAGCTCTTTAAATGCAAATGCATGTGTCCAAAGCAAATTTTGGTAGAATTTGAAGCAGGTCAGCTAAGATGGGGTTCACTATTAAAGAGGAACTACTTCATCCACTCTAAAAAGATAATTATCCTGTGAGAAAAGTGAAGAAAGCTACATAGAAGAATAATTTCCAAAGAGACCTTCCATATGTATCTACCTCAATCATTCTAGCTCTGTCCCATGTGTTCCACTGTATCTCCTTCTCCCTTTTCCTCCTCCACTGAAACTGCAATTATACTTCAATAACTGCTAAATCCCTTAAGGAAGTCACGGACTTTGAAGTGGAATCCTCTCAAAAATAGACCACAGCATGATTTCATCTCTCTACCCTAACACCTATTGCTGGCAGTAGAGGTAACAGCCTTCCCAGCCTATCCTTCACCTCTACTGCTCTCCATACTCAACACTGGCGCAGAGATGCTGAAGTTTCCTTTGAAGATACAATTGCATTCTAGTTTTAAAAGAGAATTTAGCTCAGTTACAAGATCCCGTTTTCCTCTTCTTCAACACTTGACTGCTTTCTCTTGGAGATGTGCTTTTTAACAAGCTCAAAGCTGTACCACTCTCAAGGGAGCTGGACAGTGGAACAAAAGCCCTTAGGAGCTTTCTTGTTGCAATTAGAGAAGAATATAGTGGGAGATCACATTCCCCAATTAGATAAATTAAAACTAGTCAAGCATATACACAGAGACCTGGTAAGGTTTCTATGGGAATGAGATAGTAAAAACAACCCTAAAAATACCTATCAACCAATATTTAATTGATATGAATATACAGCATTAATAAAGGAACATCATTTACATGAAGCATTGCCAAAGAGAGTTAAAAATACACCTGGTAGAGCTCCAAAGCTTTCTTGTACAGAAAGTGGTGATGCAGCAAATAAGCTTTTACAATGCCTGGTTAGACTGATCCTGCTATCACCACATGAAGCTGGGTGCATAACCACCCAGGAAATATTTAAAAGTAATTACTGCAATTTCCAGATGATAAAAAGACATATATTTAAGAACTTGTTCATGCTTTTAGCTACTAGAGTAGCTGCATTACTAGATCAATAAATGGTTTGGGTTTTTTTCCACCAACATGAGGTCTGCCTGCAAGTCTCTTCCTTCAGTTGTTGCAGAAATGGAGAGGTATCAAAAACATGCAACAAGAGGAGTGCAGAAAGAAAGAATGATTTTTGTTGCTAAAGCAACCACACATTACTCTGCAATACTGGATTTTGCAACTACTGTTACAAAAGGAGCTCTATGTGGTGCTAATTAAACCAAAACTCTAGAGCTGCTTGCACTTAATATCAGGTTTATGACAGTTTGACTTCAGACCGTAGTTCAGAACATTCACAGCAATAAATTTCAACATATGCCTTGAATAAGTAACTCTGAGAAATCTTATCTTACACAGTTCACGTGGCATATTCCAAATGATTTCCTTTTTTGGTGGTTTACCTTAATGTCTTCTTGGTGACTCTCAAACAAAAAATGAAAATAGCCACTGTAGTATGTGCCATGGTAAGTTCATTGATCTTTGGAGAGCAAACAGATGCTCTAGTGATGAGCACCAGTATAAGACAGGAATTAATTATTCATTCCATTAGAAGCAAAGAATTTGAGTCACAGGCAGTAAGGAAGGAACAGGATTACAGAGACAAGAAGCAAAAACACCAGTCACTGGATGAGCAATTTACAAGCTGAATTCAATCCCTTCTGGGAAGAGAATGTGGCAGGTACCAGAGTGAAAAAAAGACACCATGTGATCATGTAATGAAAGGACTAGATCAAAATATGTGCACACAAAGAAAGAAATTAAAGCTCCACAGACAAATGACCTTTTCATTCTGCAAGCCTGGATGACAAGACTGAAGATACAACACTGCTCTACCAGCAACTAGTGGCATCACATTTTAGGGGTGAATCTCAAACAAAAGGGATAAACCTCTAAACCCAACACACTGCACTAACATGATATGCACATGAATATTCAACAAATTTGGAACCTCTGCATCCACTGCACTGATCTACTGCACATCCAACTCATTTACTGAGGGGAACATCAGTTGGTACTCCATACACAGAGATGGAGTATTTAAGCAATTAAGTGTTCTTTAATACTGTTGAAAGGGGAAAAATGAGGGGTGGTTGTGAAACTACTTTTACTCCAGATTCTCACATGAACCCTGTGAGTTCCCTGTCTTCTTGTACCTAGACCCATGTATCAATCTATACTCAGTTCTCCTGACTTATACTACAGAACAACCTTCCAGAAGTAGGAGATGCAGAACCTGCACATATGACATCCTAAGGAAACAGCTGAACCCAAAGGACTGGAAATCAGAACACTGAAAAGAGGAACTGCAAATTGCATTCTACAAGTATCTATGCAGAACAGTTCCTTGCTTCTTTCTGCTGGCCTTCTAGCAATGAGGCTAGTTAAGAATAGCATGACACTGTCAGAATGAGTTCCAGAACACATTCCTGCCTGTCTTGTTTCCCATGGGTTCCTCAGATGGGAAAGGACAGATGCAGGCCAGATTAACTGCTCTGAGCTTGGCTAGCATCTTTTTCATAGACCTGAGGACAACTTTAGTTGATTCTATATGTTCCAGTACATGGAGGATCCAAAGAACAAACCCTTTCTAAACAAAACTTGTGATTTTTGTTTCTGTTGTGCTCCAAAGTCACAACAAAACCATGTTTAGATGGATTCATGGCATGAAAATGCTCTTCAACTGACCTCTTTTTTTTTTTTTTTTTCCGAAGAAATGAAACTTAGGCAATGCACACTGCAAGAGCTTAAAAACCAATCAGCTGGTACTTATTTAAATGTACTGAGATGAAGGCTGGTTAGCTGATTGGCTATTAAATGGAATCAACAGGATAATGTTCAGTTTCCTAGCATGCATGAGACCTTCTGAATATTCTTAGTGAGGCTCCTTAAGCAACAATCACTGAGAAGCATATCTTCAGTGTAACACAGTGGTATTTTTACTCAGCTATTGCAAGAACAGAACCACCATCTCAAAATGCAATCTTCTGTAATGCTGTTTTCCCAGATTTTTTGTCTTTTTTTTTTCTCCAAAGCAAGAACTCTCCAGAAGCATAATAGAAGAAGTTACCTTTCCATGATCCACTCTGGCCGAACTACTTTTTCTCCTTTCAATTCTTTGATTTTGGCATTTGGAAGATTTGTGGCAATGATGTGAGTTGTTTTTGATCTGGAATAATACACATGGTATTGGCCTCCATGCAACATCATGAGCCTTCTTAATTCATCAGCTGAGGGATCTAGAAAATCAAAACCAGAAATACTCCTGTTGTGTGTCAGCAAATACAGTCAGAAAAACAACTCTGAGAAATATGCCATGAGCAGGAGGAGTGCAAAACAGTGGTTTTCTCCTGAAAAACCTTGCAAGTTCTTGAAAGAACAAATCTAAAAAGCATTTCTGAAGATCATGCAGAAAACTGTTTCTGAACAGACTGATCCAAAATGTAACCAGTCTCCTTGTTACAGAAGATATTTCCAGAACAAGTATGGTGGTGGTGGTGGGGAATACTCATAGATTTAATGATAAAATACATGAAAAAACCACTTTACATCAACTTAAGACGAAATTAGATTAACTCACTGATCTTTACACAGAGTACTTTATACCTGGAAGTAATAGAAAAGAATTAATACCAAAAGGGTGTTTAATAGTACATCTGGCACAAACTATTAAAAAGGAAGTAGTTTATCAATACAGGAAGGAGAGATTAAAGAATACAGCCACAATTCCTTCCAGTGGCCTGCAGTCGACTCTCAAAATATTTCTAACACTTGATCATACCTCTGCCCTTTAAACAAAAAATAGCACACATTTTCTCCATGTGTTACTTTTCCTACTCCAGCCTTTTGGACAATAATCTTATAGACCTCTAATTAGGGACAAGTTCCTTGAAGAACAGGCAAATGCTAGATTTTTACTAAAGAAACTACCTGTATTAAATAACTGAGTCAGATGTACTCATAGTTTAAACATGTCCACCTTAACTTTTTCAGTCCATCTGAGCCCTGTGCTCATATCACAGAAGCTGTCTGCATCAGTTATGCAACAGTCACAACATCCCTGGCAGAGGTCCCTGAAAAAAGCTTCTGGGAAGTTTCAAGAAGGTTATTAAGCTGCTTTACAGAACCCAGGAGAAATATGAACATAAGTATGGCAGATTAGAAAAATCTTACTGCAGTTAACATGCACTATCAGGCCTTCACAGACAATGCATATACGTGTCTGTCTTCTTTTCTTGTTCCTCCTCCCACTATTAATGGGTTCACTGCCTCAGGTATATGCCACTTTGAGCAAGAAAACACCAACATATGCACCCAAACATAAATCTAACCATCACCATTTTGGTAAACTACAAATGTAATCTATGTAGGAGCATGGAGGAAGTGGCAAGGTTTCATTTCAAATAATAGAATAAAAGGCAGTAGAAAGGTTGAAAAATTTACTCCTATTTCTATCAACAATCATTCATGCAAATGATTTACAAAAGAAATAGTTATATTCAGAACTTAAATGTGATTTTTATACTGAAAAATTTAATCCTGAAACACAACAGAACATAACATACAAAACCTAAACAGTAATTTTTAGTTACTTAGCTGGAAACTCGTGTGTTTTACAGCTCTTCACTCCACTTAGAATGGTAAACAGACACTTCAGCAAAAGAGAACAGATCCTTCAAAACATAAAAGCTTCACCTGTAAAGCCATTAACATAGATGGCAACTCCACTGAAGATAGTTGATGAGTTTCCATCCCTCTGGTGCTGTATGGCTGACTCTGAGCGGAACTGATCCTCCAGTTTCTTAACCTTTGCAGACATGTACCCACCCTAGTGTTGAAGTTAAAACAAAACAAAACTCATGATGCTAGACAGAAACTGGTCAGTTTTAGGACTGGAAAGGTAAGCAGCATTCCTTCAAATTGATTTTGGTTGACACACAAAAGACATTCTTTTTCCAAATGAAAAAAAGCAATTCCTCTACCCTAAATTCTTATCTAGAAGATAACTGCATCCTGTAACCAACATGGCAGGATTTATTTCATATTGCTTTTATCTTATTCTATAAGAAACAGATTCTCTTTAATTCTTACAGAATAAAAAGAAAGAAGAAAAAAAAGTAAGGGAATGGTGCAAACGTGGATGCTGAATTGGAGGCTCATTGCCTAAAGAAACAATGAAGAGAGTATTAAGCTTCATATGTTTTCAGTTCTTAAATACACCTGTGACAGTAAATATTTATGTAAATTAGCTGTCTCAGTTGTTCTTTTTCCACATATATAGAATGTGGTGGAGACAACCACAAAGAGCTTTAAAAAGACTTAGTTCTTAAATGGTGATTTAAAGCTATCAAAGAGCCTGCACTTATTAATATCACAATTTAGTGGATTATTGTGAACAAAGACTTCAAAAACTGGTAATTCAATCAATTTCTTTTGAACTTAATTTGCAAGCAAAGCAAAGGGGTTTCATTTACAGCATACCTTCAGCAGATATAAGAAAATGGTAAACTTCTTTTAAAGGAAAAGCCACCTAGTTGAGGACATACCCATATTCCCCAGCCATCGCCTTCGGCAGCCCGTTTCCGCCATCCACCTCGCCTCATACTGAAGCTTCTGCACGTGAAGAACAGTGCTTGATCAATTAGATGTTTAGTAACATCATCTGTGGCATTTCAGTGACACATTGCAGGCCATCTACAGATTATCACAGAGCACATTTTTCAATGGGCTTCACTGAAGTATTGAAGTTACACAGTTGAAAATTGCACGAACTCCTAGTTCCTCAGTGTTACAGCAACACATTCTGTAGCTCCTGCTACGGATCAAAAACCACACATGGCCATTTTGTACTATTTACCCAGACTACCAAAAATTATTCTAGACAATGTTCAGTTTCCATTATCGTTTGTTAAATTCTTCCTGTTCATCACATATCTCCTATTAAAAAAAAAAAAAGGAGTAATAGAAGGTTCTTAAATACAATTGCTACCATTCACGCAAAATATTGCCCAAGACAGGAACAACCTTTCATTTCCTATTTGATAGAATCTATAGGGTGGGATGCAGGCAAACACCTCCTGGCACTGGATACTGGATTAATTTTATCAATGGATTTACAGCTAACTCATAAAAGGTCCAAACACTTGGATCTCCAATGCAATACATCACATAAAAGCAAAAAAAACCCATCTTATGGCCAGTGAAAAGCCAGCTGTTGATCTAGTATGATCTACAGCCAGGTTTGTAATTTGTTTCTTTGGCTTTTCTGTTTGTGTTGCTTAATAATAAATAAATAAGTACACCCAATCAACTAAATTGCAAGTTTCCCTTTATGCATGACACATCCCTGGACCATAAGCTGTACACAGCCATGTCCCCAGATGAGCTATTAGTTGGCTAGAACAGAATTAGAGAAAGCAAAAAGAAATGTTTCTGGACTGTAGCCAACTGTTCACTGCACCCAAGTGATTCACATTAACTCTAGCTGTTATAACACTGATTTTAAAATATTGATTAATGATGTAGTAAGATCATGAGGTCACTGTCTGCTATTACATCTCTCACTTTCTACTCTAACCAGTTTCCTAAATAAAAACACTGTTTTGTCTTTTAGGGCCATCAGCTCTTTAGTGTGTGAAGACAGGACTCTCAAACTAAAAGGAAGATTTAAGCCTGTCAACTTTTTTCTAATTAAATATTTCATTTCTAATTTTTTTAACCTCTAAAAAATGCACAGAACTACAGTTAATACACAGAAGGAAGTCAGCTGTTTTTTTCTTGTCATTCTTTGCCACAGTATTGTCCAGTAATGCAGCAGAGAATCTTCACGTACCAGGAAGGCCATACAGATGTGGATGGAGACAATGCATTTGGTCATTTTCCTATCCAGGCCTTCTACTGCACTGCTCTGGAGACTACATCAGTTAGCACATTAAACTTTTGTTTCCTCTGAACCTGGCTGAAAGTTGAATTCTACCTTTCATCTCTTCAATCCTTTATGTGCCAGAGCTACCAAACAGGCACACTCTGAAATCCAGCTAAACCACCCTGGACTGCAGGCAAGCTTGACTGCAGAAAACAACACAGCTGGAGTTAAAGTTTTCATAAATATGATCATTATCATGGACTACTGCAAATATGCCAAATTAGGTAACTATAGAATTAAGAGTCAAAGCATATGTAAATACCTTGAAAAGATAAGCTTCAGTTGTTATGTTTCAGGATCTTTGCAAACACAGGAAACTCATGATGCACCTGGTTCTATTCTTCTCATAGTTGCTGTAATTTGATACATAACCTACACACATGTATATAATGATGAAGATTAATCACGTGTCAAGATGATGAGCTCTACATCAACAACCAAAACAAAGCCAGCCCTCTTCACTATGTTGTATTTTCTCCCTAGGTAACTGTTTCTCACCCACAGACCAATTTCCCAGACACTGAGCTTTCTGAAATGAGTATCTAGTGGTTTGGATTATATCTATTAGATACCACAGAACTCTTGAGGAGCAGTGAGGAAAATGAGAGATGATCTAGATGACCACATGAAACACAGAATTTACTTTTTTCCTGTAAAGGACAGCACATACTGGAAATAGCCGAATAACTTCATGTGGAATATAATTAAAACTAGAAATCAGAAAGCAAAACTACTTTAGATTAGGGTATTAAAACCATGACATAGTAACTGCTCAATCACTCATCCACAACCACTTGGTCCTTCATTAAAGGCTGTTAATCAAAGCCTACAGATCAGGTAATGGAATGAACTGTTACATCTGCATTTTATGGGAGTTCTATAAACATGTCTGGGTGTATAAAAGAGTTGCATAGCAACTGTGAGACTTTAGATCCAAACCAAGGAATACAGATGTGAATGTGGATGTTAGTATTTGTTTTAATCTCATCTGGAGCACACAGTCTGATGCAGGAAAATTATTTCTTTAAAGCACTTGAAATTCAGGATGGTGTGGTTTTAAGGCAAGTGGCTTTCCATTATCTCAGGCAGTTGAGGTAACACAGATAATGGACAAACCCAGACCAAAACCACAGGCATTATGGGGAAAAATGCTTGGGAGCACAGAATTGCTCATTGCTCATTGACTCCAGTAAGTGAACATGAATCTCCATAGGCTTTTTAATTCCAGGTCAGTACTAGTCCTGCCCAAACTTGCGTTGTCTTTGCTTTTCCCTTTCCCAGGTATATGGTGCAGAGACATTTCTGCTACCCCTTCCAGTAGCCACCTTGAATCTGGAAGAACATACACTTCATGGCTCTGGGCTACAGAAAAGCCTATGAGCTATTTCCAAAGACAAAATGAGGCTGCATTGTAACTCAACAAGTAACACTGCCAAATTTGTGTCTAAACATGTGACACAAGCAACTTCTAATCCAAATTATTCAATTTCAGGTAACTGAAAGATGAGTGAAAGTTTAACAAACTGTAACAGTTATTGTGCATTTCTGAGCAGATTTCATTACTAAATTCAAACACCAAAGGCCTTAGTTTTGAAGCTATAACTCTCTTGCTAACAGAAGCGTGGATATCTCAGGCTGCTGCTAAGTATCAGAATGTTTTGCTTGAACTGTAGATTGAATCCATCCCAGCTCAGCGGGGCTTAAAAGTTGTTTCCATCCAGTGAGTATTTTGTGGCCTGTTTGAGTTTCATGCATCTCCATTCCAGCTCCCACATCAAGCTCACCACTCTACTTGGCACTAGTTTGCAAGCTCTTTGAGGAAAGAACTGTCTTATGTGTTTACACATTGCTCAGCTCAAGAGAGTCCTATTCTTGGCTGAGTCTTCAGGAAAAGAGCTGCTGTTCCAGGGTCTAAAACATATTGGAAAGTTCAGAATCCAGCAAAAGAACTTAAAAAAATAGACAGTTCAAAAGGTTCTTTTTAAAGATACTTTATTTTTAAACCTCCCTGATTTTAGACACTTCAGACTTAACACTACTGTTCCATATTAAAATAAACTAATTAGTATGTTGCAAAGCAACTGAAATTTATTCTAGATGGGAAATAACTCTCAGGGTGAAGTTTCATAAGATGGTTGAGTCAACTTGGTGGCTGACTAACCACCAAAAGGCACGGTTCTGCTCTTCTACCTCTGCTGACCTAACAGGCTTTATCCCTTCTTCCCAGTCCCAACACAACCTCCAAACTCCCATGATCCCTACATTCATACTGATGCTATGTGCAATTCAGCTCACTAAATCAACAGAAAATGACACGATTTTATGGGTTAGTTCAGCAAGCTGAAGTGACTCACTAAAGGACCAGAACAAGGTACTGAAACCAGCATCACTGCACAGTCTGCACCAGCTCTGAGCAATCTGTTTTCAAGAAGATACTTTTTGCTTTTATACATGGCATTTGAGGTAGTTAGCCCTTTGAAAAATAGCAAGCCAGATTCAATTTGAGACCAACTGTCAAGGTTTCATTCCCCTCTAGGAATAACACTCAGTAGCAGCTACAGTCCATTTAGAGCTTGTCTCAAGTAGTAGTTTAACTTGGTTGTTTTTTCTTTCACTCACAGAAGACTCTGGCTTCAGTTTCAATATTTGTGCATTGTTTGGTAGATTTTCCTTCCCTCCTCAGTGATGAATGTCTCATCACAAATTTTCATGGCTATATTTAACCATGAAGCTCAATTAACTTTTTAGATCAAGTATCACCTCTTTGATACAACTGCTCTTATTGTCACAATACACTGGCAAGTTTCAGCAGACTTCAGCAACTGGCTTCATTATTTCTCTTCTGCTCATATTCTTTTGGAGCTTCAACCCCAAAAGGCCTTAACACACTCACAATCTTTATATGCCAGCTATTAAATGCCTAGATTCCAGAATAAAATCCATTAAGTAAAATCAGAATAAGAAGCACAGCTTGTGAAATTAGGGCTTTCAACAGCAACAGAGTGAATGGATTGTAAATTACCAAAAGAAATTCTCTTTCTCTCTTGGATCTGAGTATCTGAAGCAGTAAGTGACACAAGTGTATGAGTCAGATGGTCTTCCTTTAAGCCCCTAGGTTTAGTTGTCTATAGTATTTCAGAACAGACAACCGTGTTACTCTTTTCTTTGGAAAGGAAGAGAGGGATGCTCGTTTTTTCTACCTAATAAATCACTAGAACTTGGTCAGGAAGTTTTTCGTTTGTGCACTCTTCAGTCTGACAACAATTCAGTTCCATAGCTCCTGTTGTACACAAGAAACCTATGCTGAGGCTTAGGTCAAGCACTGCCAGGTAGCATAAATAAACCATAACCCCTTCCCCCAAATAGTAAGAAGAGTTGCTGCTGGTGAATCATTTAGGACTTCCTAAGACTTTGCAGGCACAGCTGAAGGAAGTGTCCTTGTAAAACTAAAGACAAACTTAACAAGGCAGGCAAAGTCAGTAACTGGAGCTATAACTGTTCAAAATAAAAAACTGCAACATTTTCATGAGCTGATCAAAGCAAGGGATCTGTGAATGCTCTGAATTCAGGGGAACTGTGCTGGTGAAAATCTCTGACATACACTATCTTCAGCTCCCCTCCATTCCCTAGACTTCATGGCAGCAGACTGGTGAAATCTTGTCAAAAGAGACTACGTATTTTTGATTGATTTTCTGTATTTCTTTGGCTATATATCCACATGTGCATGTATACACACACAACAAACAGCTTTGCAGCTGACCAATTCGATTGCTCCCTATCTAGACTAACCATTTTGGCAACAGAGAATGGCACAGAAACAAATCCACTCTCTGGGCCACTGCTCAAACTAACATTATGAGAAAGCACCACTTCTTCTCCACAAGGTATTGTCATTATGAGTAGTGCCCAGGGCAGTTGTGCTTTCTGCTCATCCCAATATTAGCAGTATACACTGAGCAGATGTTGATGAGGACAACCTTTCCAGGGAAGAACAGCTAACTTCTTTTAAGACAAACTTTTAAGTTTCTACTCAAGTTTTCTACATCTTTCCTTAGTCCATGGGTATTACTTTCATCATTCACTCAGATCAACAGGACTAGGAGGGATCAGGTGAAGCTAGTAAGTGAAGACATCAACACAAATGGAAATACTTTCATATCTATTGCCTAGCTTATTTGTAGATTCTCTGACACAGGACACCAAGGATGCTAAAAGTCCATATCGGTTGAATAGATAAATAGAATAAAAAGCTATTAAAGTCACAACTACAGGAAATAAGAATATAAAGGCAAAGTATATCAGTATGTTTGTTTATTTACTACAACCCAGGCAAACTTTTGATCTGATCCAATACATCTCAAGTTTCCTCCCAGACTTTCAGGAAAGTGAAAAGACAGAGAACAGTGTTTCTGTGTTTTCCTGCAAAAAGAGAGTTTGAAGTTCTTAGGACAAACCAAAACTGCTCTGATTCTTTAGACTCCCTAAATAAAGCTAAATTCTGAATTGCATTCTTGGCCTGAAGTGGTTTTAAGTTGGTATTTTAAGTACCTCTGACATCAAAACAACAATGTTACACTGCTACTCAGTGAAGACAGATCAATAGAAAAAGGCCACAGAGAAAAAAAATGGCCTATCCCAGGCAAACATGATGTTTGTAGCCCTGAGGTTAAAAATCAACATAGAAATTATGGGAATCATTATGCAGGGACAAGGCAAGTCCAAATTCCTGACCAGTCAGAAATTACAGTGAAAAGCCATTACCCCTTCCTCCCTCCCTGCATTGTTTTGTAAGATGATTATTGGAACTGCTTACCAAATAATGCAATTTCTGCAGGGAAATCTAGGAAATAGTGACTGAAAAGCCACTCTTTCCAGTTTCCCTGTGCTCTAATGTTTCCTGAAAACAACAGGCAGATTCAGAAACTAGAAACAGCATCCTTTCAACACACTTCTGTAGTTCAGCTGAGGGCTGCATTCACAAGCACAAAATGGTAAACTACATTTACTCTACTTGCTAAACTGCACTAATCATTTGTCTTATGTGCTGTGGGGTCATGGACTTTCCTAGTTGTAAGAACTATTAGCAATTCCATGACTTCCTTCAAACAGCAACAGCTCCTAGGTTTCCAAAAGGAGCTAAGTGGAGTACAACTGTTTGTCCAAGATGCTGACTCATTGTGCCCTGGACTAACAGCTGATCTGAGTCATTAACATGGTGGAGAGAACTTTATTTTACTTTGAATATGCATTGACCAAAAATTTTACTAACAGCCCCCAGATCCTGCCAAAATACACCACACTCCTCACCCTGCAAGTCTCTAAATCAATATGGAAAAACCTTAGAGCAGTTCTCAGCCCTACTCTGCGCAGCTTCAGTACTGCTTTCACATTTTGGCTTTCAAACCAATCCACCTGCAAGAATGACTCTGCAAGGTACCTAAGCAGTGTCTTCTACGAGACATGTTGCTTTCTCTTTTTCCAGCTGATTTAATGAATTAAGGAGCTGAAAAAGTCTGCACGAATTCAAGTAGACCAAATGAGGAGGTTGCAGCTGATCATTTCCTTTTGTTGGGATTTGGGTAAAATATTTACACAGAGCTGAGAAGAAAAAACAACACAACCATATTGAGTTAACCACAACACAGCAAAGCTTTAGCTTTTATTACTTTCTCCAAAAGCTAACACTGAAATTCAGGAACCATGGTTTGCTTAGGCATTTACATCAAAAAATATGGAGGACACAACAATATTACTATGGGTGTACCAAACTAAAACTATCTCACAGATGAATTTAATGATCACAGATTTCTTAACTGCAGTTAGTTTTGAAAAGAAAAGCCACAGGAATGGAAATTGTCATCACAGCCTAGAATTTAAAGCTGTTCTACACACCCACCTCTCTCCCACTGAAAAGTGAGAAAGAAGGGTTTCCCAATTCTGACTTCTGAGCACCAGCTCCTCCACATGAAATATGGAGGATGGGGGACCACAAACATTTGTGTCTCCAATTAAAATGCTGTCTGGTTTCCACAATAGAGCAGAAAGCTGCACTCAGGGAGAAGCACTACACAAATTTATCTCTTAAAAAAAAGACACTTCCACAAGTATACTATATTACACTTCTGAGAATTACTCATGCTTTTTTTTTTTGCATCCACTTAAATTTGCTCCCTTTCTTTCAAATTTCTCTATAACTCCATGACCACTCTCATTTCTATTTGCTTCCAGTTTATCCTCATTTTGCAATGCTTAAGTAAACACGTGGCAATATCATCAAATTAATCTACATTGTATTCTTGAGGGAGGTTTTCAACATTTGGATGTTTAGCTCCCTCGTTGTATCTATTCCAGGCAAACATGCTGCTAAAAGCTGACGGAGATCTCAGTGATAATTATATACACCTTTAATTAAAAGAGAAAAGATGTTCAGTACAAAAAAAATTCATTCTTCATGAAATAAATACCAGCTAACAAATTAAATGGGGGAAGTACATAGCATGGTCATGCAAGTTATTCTTGCTCTGGACAGATGATTTATTAAAAAGCCTGTGTAATCCTATTAATTTTTTT
This sequence comes from Bucco capensis, assembly GCA_013396975.1. Taxonomy (NCBI): domain Eukaryota; kingdom Metazoa; phylum Chordata; class Aves; order Piciformes; family Bucconidae; genus Bucco; species Bucco capensis. The sequence goes on from VWZO01019915.1 coordinate 439,180, forward strand.
CTACCTACTCAAAACCAGGTTCCATGTTTGAATCATGCTTACTTCTTAAAAAATCTCTCTAGCAACTGCAAGGGATGGTAGAAAGATTGAAAATTTGCCATGAAACTTTTTTAAACCAAAAAGACATCTGGGTCAAAGGATCAGAAAAGACTAACGAAAATCAGCAGTCAGTTACACGACACTAACACATCAGAACAGGTTGTGAATAAGTACATATCCACTACTCAGAAAGATGGACTGGTGTTACATTTGAAAAGCTAGTTACTGAATAATGTACTGAAGACATGTATAGCCTACACATAAAAATATACAATCAAGCTACTCCTCAGGGTTGAAATATGCTAATGTATTTTTTTCTCTTAGAGGTTTATTTTTAAAACATTCTTCAAGTAGTTAAACACCAGTGAGTTTCAAGGCAGGTGTCTGCACCGTGCTGCCTCTACTAATGCTGTCCTACCAATGACCTCCAGTCTGACAGCTTGGGATTATTTACTAACAGGGATTTGGGACATTGTCCAGTGGAAGTGAATGAAATTCCTGTATGGTGGGAATGGATAATAACCACACACTTGAGACAATATGGCAAAGGATTTGTCAGAGATTTGGATTTCCATGTCATAAACCTTAGTAAGAGACAACCATCTCAGAAATACCTTTTAATAACCTCTAGCAACTAATAGTAATTAGAGAACTCTTTTACATGGTTGCATCTGAGCAACAACAGAATCTAAATGAATAAAGAAGTCAGTTTGTAAGCTACAATCTCATTTTAGCTCATTTGAACTACAGTATCAAATCTGAGCTTGGACCTGGATTTAAATCAAGATGCAGAACAAACATCAACTCATTTCTGGATGAAGAAAAACTCTCATTAACACAGGCAGAGCGTTCACAGCCCTGTCATTTTGAAGACTTTGACATTAACCTTAAAGCATGAGAAATAATGGAATATTACAGCATAAAACACAGATTTTCTACCAAAAAAAAATCACGTGCTTGTGGTATCTTTCTCTCCTCTAAGGCTGACATGCTGTACATCTCCCATCAGGGGCTTTTGGCTCAGTAGCACAGGTCAGACCAATGGTAACTATACAGCAAATCGCATCAACACTACATGGTGAAGAAGCATCAATGAACGCATCAGTCCCTCTGTGTTTGTAAGCACAGGCTCACTTATCCAGCACCGTTCCTCCTCCTCCCCGCACACTGGTTATATCCAGCACTATTGCTCAGCAAATACAACTTGTGACAACCACCACGGCAAACCGCAGGCAGCTACATGCTGCTACGGCGGAGTGCCAACAGCGCGTGGCGTGTTCCAGAGGGCAAGGCTGCACCAGGGCTTGGGTTTTCCTCCTCCTCCCCCTCCAACCCATTTCCCTGCAATGACCCCTTAGCTGGCAAAACGCTGGCAGCATCACTCCGGCTCTGCCTGCCTGGGGGAGCCGTGTTGTGTCTGAAGCGCAGGCCCCATGTGACCGGCACACGCACACACACCGGTGCCGTGGCTGGCGGGAGGCGGGGGAGGGGCAGGAGACCAGCAGGAGGGGGTGTGTGTGGGGGTGATCGTGCTTGACCCACACATCCACATACCTGGCACACCCTCGGCAACTTGCGCGCCATGGGGTCCGGGTCCGACCCCGTCCCCCCTCCCCATCCACACAGACACTGCACCGCGGGCGCGGGCACAGCGGGGCTGAGCGCGGTCCCCCGCGCCTGTTACATAACCCCGCGCACCACCCCCGCCGAGCCCCGCGGTGG
>VWZO01019915.1:441809-473464 GCA_013396975.1 Bucco capensis
GCGGGCGCTGCAGCAGTAGCAGTAGTAGTAGTAGTAGTAGTAATAGCGGCGGTGTGGGCAGACATTTCACACCCGGGATTATTATGCCGAGTTTGTAGGCCGACCTTCTCACTTCTAGAGAGGCCGCCGGGAGCTGGATAGCCGCTAGAGGCGAGGAGGGCGCCTGTCCTCCCGCAGTGCGGCCGCGTCTCCTGTAAGCGGAGCAGCAGGCGGCGGCGGGCAGGCCCGCCCCGGTGAGGGCTGCTGGCGGGTCTGCGGCCCCCGGCAAAGGCACGACCAGCCCGCCCGGGGCCGGCCACGCACTAGACGGTGGTGGAAGGCTCTGCTCCGGTGAGGGGCGGGAGCACCACCATCCTTCCCCCGCTCGTTGCCGCTTCCAGAGCTGCCGTTCGGGGGAAGGCCCGAGTTGGGTCTCGGCGTGTGCTAGGTCACCCCTGCAGCGTCCCCACTCCGCCCCAGGTCTCTCGAGGGGTTCGCGGGCTGGGGATCGCTGCACAGCCCTGTCTCTACTCTGGCGGGTTCTGGCCTCAGCAGCCTCATACTGGGAGATTTCTCCCAGAGGAAGAGCATACTTGTTCCCCTCACTAGCTGGATAGGGGAATCACACCCACTGGCTACTTGCCTGGAATTCTACTCCTAAAAGAAGCACAGTGGCCATTTCAACCCAGTTCGATGAAGGGATCTCAGCCTCAACAACGTGAAGCTTTACAAGAGCAGCAGTGAGGCAGCCTCAGAGCCTAAGGTAACTTACTGAGCTTTTTGGTGGCAGCTAGTACACCCTCATGCTAAACCAGTCACAGCATGATTGGGCCCTTCTCCAGTTCTTCCCCAGTTACAGCTCATGGGGGAGTATTGATACTGTGGGGAAGCTGGGAAGAAGGAAAGAGCAGTTGTGTGGGAAGATACAGGGTATGAGAGGATCCTTGTTACAGGAAACTGGTGGTGTTGTGGGATGGGAACGTAGGAGAAAGAAGACATAAATCCTTAGGAAACCAGGCCTAATTAGTTGTACTGCTTACTGAAAACTTGTTACTGAGTTATGTGGTCTAATTCTCTTATATGCAGTTTGTTTTATAAACAGAATCTAGCCCCAGTCTTACAACTGTATCCACTTAGATCTGCTAGGAGTCCCCATTGACACTGGGCAAAACTCCAGTTTGGCTAGAAGCACATCACTTTACCCACGTGGACTCCTTCCAGGGATGAAGCCGTGCATGTCTCTCTCTAAGAAAAGTGGTTTATGTAACCTTTTCTCCACCTGCACTGCCAGAGTGGTCCTGGTCTGTGAAAAATGGTACAATCTCAAGGATTTTTGTGCTGGGCTCTGTCTGATGAAACTGAGATCTTTATGAATGCCCAGACTGCCCCCCCCAGCTAATTCCATACTGCTTGAGGTATCCAGGCAGGAGAAGGAAAAGTCAAGTTCAGCTCTGCATAGGTCAGTTGACCATCAGCTGGTTTAGTCAGGATTGGGTTTCTTCATTTCACTCAGAAAAATATTGATAGGAAACCTTCTAGCACCTTCAGGAGAAAAGCCCCAAGTATTTGTCTTTCACTCAGGATTTTGATGAAACTCATCCTCAAAAGGTAGCTGTTCCCTGTCAGAGGGAAGCACTACCTAGAGTTTTGGCCAGCTTCAACCTGTCAGATTGGAGACACAGTGGCCAGCTGCTCTCTGTCTGATTTCCACCAGCAATTATGTTACCTGAGAAAAGAAACAAACCAAACCAAAAAAAAGGTTCTCAAAAAGACCTTGTTCAGGAAAGTTATCTAAAATATATCCATTTTCCTGGGGCAGCACTTTCCTGTTTTGTTGCAAAACACCTCTACCAATCCCAGTCCTTGCCAGTCTGGAGCAAACTAAGCATTCAAAGCACTGAGAGATTGGATGTGTGTCTTATTTTTTCCTTACAGAGCTCTTTCTCTAGGGGGCAGTTGTGGAGCAGACAGGCAGAAAGACAAGTGGAATAGGGATTAATTTAGGTTAGCAAGAACAGCTTTAAAATGGTTAGTCAATGATTATATTTTGGTTTTAAGCAGAAGCTGACATGTAAGCAAATTATATGAGGAACCACCAATTATTTAGGGAGGCACAGGGGACAAGTGTTTGGCTTTGTGATGTAAAGCTGGGGTAAGAGTTGACAGTGAAAAAGCCTTTAGTAGCCATACTATACTTTCAGCAAAGATTACATGCAATTAGTTAAAATAGGTGAATATTAGTTTAGTAAGAAACAGAAAAAGCAAAGGAATTAATGTTACCAAAAGGACAAAATAGGAAAGCTTAGCAAAAGGGCCAAATATTATCAGGAGTAAACAATCTATGCCTTGTAAAGCCCTCACTTTGCAGTGCCTCTGCACAAGGAGGCTCCTGAGCTGACAGAAATATCTTAAGTTATAGTACCCAGATTGGGAACTAGCTCATGTCCTTATTCCTTATGTAAATATTTACAGGGTGAGGCCTGGCTCAGAGTGTACTGACTTGAGTAAAAGCATTCTTGCTGTCTTCACCAGGTTGGAAATCAAATCTGAGGCTGGAGAGAGAGAGAGAGGCCTCCCTTCAGGGGGCATCTCAATGAGGTGTTATTGTTAAGCAACCTTTACTTACAAATCCCACTTTCTCAGTCAAAAATCTACTCCCCTTACAAAAAGTACATCTGATATCATTCTAGTCACTTCAGCACAAAGGAATTTCCAGGTGAAATATGAGAGGCTCAAGTGTCCTCCCAAGTAATGAGCAACAGGACAAGAGGAAACGGCCTCAAGTTGCACCAGGGGAGGCTTAGATTGGCCATCAGGGGCAAGTTCTTCACTGCAAGGGTCGTTAAGCATTGGCCCAGGCTGCCCAGGGAAGTGGTGGAGTCACTCTCCCTGGAGGTATTTAGAAGATGTGTAGATGTGGTGCTTAGGGGCATGGTTTAGTAGTAGATCTGGCAATGCTAGGTTAAGGGTTGGACTTACCTTGAAAGATCTTTTCCAACCTCAGTGATTCTGAGATTGTCTATTCCATTGCTTGTATTTTGCTGGTCTGTAGGTAGTTAAGGGGGAAAGCACTGCCAAGGGTTTGACTACTAGAGCCAAGCTGATCATATAGTGAAAGAAGGCTCACTACCCTCATCCCATCTCCTAATGGAGAGCCTCACTAATATCAAGCAGACAACCAGTTGCTGCTCTCTGATTTTCCATACCACTCACCAGCCTTCAGCTTCTGTAGCAGCAGTTCCCAACAGGCAAATCCCCAAGGGAGAATGGCTGCAATGTGACAGCTAACGGACTTTTCCCTTGTCATACACTAGGTATATCATTCTCATTCTGTAGTTCTGCTGGTCAAGGAGCTCTGGAAAGAGTCCTTTATGTTGAATTCATGCCAGGCAAGAGGACTCCCCAACTCAATTTCATTTTGCAGCAGTAAACGCAGAGGTGCTTTTTATTCAGGCAGCACAGAGAAAAGAAACAGGTGGCACTGAATTCACCTGGGCTGTCTTACACCCCAAGCCGTTCAGCCTCTGTGTATCCACCCTCCTCCCCACGAGACTTCCCTAGGCACAAAGCCATGGAACATTTCCCACAGCTGCCCCTCATGACACACCCCGCGAGCTGGCCAGGGGGGCTGCTGTTTTACACACCAAAACACACCCCTCCGCTAACAGCCAGCCGGAGGGACTAACCTGGGTCACGGAGCACCGAGCCTGCCCGCGGAGCATCGGTGGTACGAGGCTGGTTGTGCCGCAGGGTAGCCGGTAAGGCGCCGACAGAGCCGTTGCAGCACTTACCGGGGAGGTGGCGGGAGCACTGCAGGGGGAAGCCCTCCCGCCGTCTCCCGGCGAGGCGGTGCTGCATTGCAGGCCCAGCCCTTCCCCTCCGCCCTCCTCGGAGCCGCGCCGGCTCCCTCCTCGGCTTTTCCCCGGCCCTGCGCTGCCGACGGGGAACCTAGAACCCCTCGGGATAATGGCTCTGGGGAGCCGCCGCTTGTGAGGGAAAAGCGCGAGGCGAGACAGCAGGTCAAGACCTTAAACACCTTTAACGGGTTACGGTTAAATAGCCCCCAGGCTGCTCCACACCGGTGAATAATTACCCGGAGGGAACGGCGAGTGACCCGCTCGTCTGCAGTCTGGCACGTCTTTCGCAGTATGGAGTTAATTAGGAACGAGAGAGACACAACCTTTCCCAACTCCTGCAACGCCTGCTGTAGTGCGATGCCCTAAACATCGACATGGAAAAGCTGCAGGGTTATTGCAGCACTTCCCTGGCCAAGCACTATTGTTTCATGGTAACGGGTGAAAGTGCTGTTGTAAACATCTCATCTGCAGCTCTTTTGGTTCTAGCATTAATCAGGCCTGTTGCTCCCTCCACATCATTTTTAGCCATGCATGATGCCCGTTTTGGCTAGATCCTAAAGCACAATGCAGGCAGATAGTTTATGGGGAATGTATTTTATTGCAGTGCTAATTGGTTCTGCTAAGAAGAGCTGCTCTTGCTCTTTCAAGAGTGAGAGAAGCTAAGGAAGATTTCTAGCCAGGGATAGAAATCTTCCATCTTTCTTGCATGATTTTCCAAGATCACAGGAAAAAGAAAGCCTCTGCAGGATAATCTACACTTGCAAACAAGTGTGGGGTTTTTTTGTTGTTTACCTTTTCCTGAGCATGTTACTAAGAACATTTCCAAACCAATCAAACAACCTAAGATCCAAACTTGCAGAGAGAAGCAGTCTACATTTGGGCCTGGCATTAGGGGAATTGGCTGCAGGGCTCTCTGCACAGAAGACACTCTCAGGGCAAGAACAAAGATTTAGGTAAAAAATGGAGGGAAGCAAAACAATTATGGAAACTAGACAAACCTGGAAAGGCTGTTGGAAAGAATCACAGCCAACAGCTGCAGACATTTTGCTAATTATGGAGCTGTTATGTTACTGCTACAGTACAAGTCCAGTAGTTGAAGGGAGAGACCTCACCAATGGATACTTCTGTGTCTTCAACCTGTCCAAGTAAAAGGAGCAAAAATGCTGGCATGTGAGCCCATTCTGATGGCTTTATTTTACCAACCTCCTTTACTCCCCAGGAGTCATTTTGGAGTGGTGCAAAAGTGGCCAGAATGGACCAGTGCATCAGGCACAAATCATACAGCTGTAATCTCCAGGAAGAGCTCTAAACTAAATTGCAGGAGTTTTATGTTGGCTGTTGCTGTTCTTCTCCTGGAATGCAAACTCTGGGAAAGAAGTGAAATTTGGCTTGGAGCTTCCTTCTCATCTTAGAGATGTGAACTTTAGAGGAAGACTATGAAAAATCTTCCCACTCATGCCCATGATGAATTCCTCTGATTTACCTACTAAGAAAGAATTAGCAACATTCTTTTCTCTAGTCCTCTATCCTAGCAAAACAGAGGATAGAAGTGTAGTATGGAGCAAATGCTGCCTTTTCCATACTCAAATAGAGGTAAAAATTGTTTTCAGCAATGCTGAGCACCTAGAACTCAAGTTGGTTTTAAGTGTTTGTAATATTTGGGATAAAATGTAGTATCTCCAATCCCAATCATGGCCCAGGGCAAGTTAGGCTGGGTATGCTGGTTTCCTGCCTGAGCAAGGCATAGCACAAATTATTTCCTCTGACATTTGTGGCTTATTAAAGATTTATCTGTGGTTTGTGCTCCTATCTCAAATCACCATGTAAAACCACTGTAAGTAGGAGCAGTTTGAAACCAAGCCCAGTCTAGCTGAACTTGGCATTCAGGAAAGTTAATGCACCTTAAAGCAAAAAACACATCTTTTTACATGTGGACGACAAAACAGCTGCAAAATCTCAACTTTTGAGCCAATTTTTGCCCAAGCTAACCCTTCTTTCCTATCTGAATGCAGCAAGTGGCCAATTCCAGCCAGGATGTTCAGCCCAAGGTGTGAGGAGATCCTGTGGATTCCTGTGCCTGAGCTGAGCTGTGTGTGAGGGAAATCTCTGCTGGTTGGCTGGTGAGAGTGGAAGCACACACAAGTGATAAGGAACAATGCAAGAGGATTCAGAAGGGATTTGGATCATTTAGTTGATGAGCCAGCAGATGGCAAATGCTGCGTGGTATAGAAAATGAAAAGTAATTAGTCTGGGAACAAAGAGCAAATGTAGGGAATGGGTATTCCACCCAGCACCATGATCAGAGAGAGAAAGGGGTTACTGTGCAAAAAAAATCCTAGAAGCCATCACTTCAGTGCACAGCTGCACTAAAAAAGGTAAATAAGAGGCTAGATTGAGCTCTAATGCACCCCAAAAGAGGCCATAGAGCCCTCTGGATGATGGGGATTAGGCCTCTCCAGGATGCTGCATGGAGCAGGGCTCACTGTCTCAGGAATACTACAGCTGGAGAAAGGTGAATGATAAAGCAACTAACCTCAAATGGTTTTGATGATTCCAGTGCTGAGGGGGTCAAAGGGACCTTAAAGAGATTTTAAAATTAGAGTAATGATCAGTGCAGGTGCCAGAAAATACTCCTAGTGCTGTGAGATTATAAAAATCAAGGGAAGGATACTGAGCAGAGAGGAGAAACTTCACAAGCTGCTGCCCAGGATCATGCCATGTGACAAGAAACTAGCTTCACACCTAGTTAAGAGAGAGAAAAGTGTTAGTCTGGTGCTTCTGAGATGATGAGACAGCAAGAGGCTGAACTTGAGGTCAGCAGGTAGTTGACAAGGGTAGGGAAAGGAGGGAAAATCTGGAAGCCTGTGTACCTGCAAAAGGGGGTGTAAGCATTTGAGATGCAATTAAATAGGTTTCAGGCAATCTGTGTTTGCACCAGAGAGGCACCTGAAATTGTGTAGTTTGTGTGGACTGATGATCTGACCTTAAAGGGATCAGATGCCTTTAAGAACCAACATCAACTGCTTGCAAAGAAGCTAGAAGGGGCTCAGGGAAAGATGTGGAATAATCTGCCCCTATAGAAATCTCATTTTAATTCTGTAGTCAGGAACTGGCTTAAGCTCTGAAAACTTGTCCTTTTATTCTCCCAAAGTTGAACATAATTGTTCTGACTAGGATATTCCTGTGATCCATCTAGCCATCCAATCCTCCTTTGAATACTGCACAGTTCTTGACCTCATGCTTCCTGTGGTGATAGCTTCCACTGTCCAATTATGCATTATGTGAGGGAGAATTTCCTTTGATTAGCTTTGAATACATAAGCTGTTCATTTTACTGAATGTGCCTTTATCCTTGTGTTGTACAGCAAGGTAAAAAAAATCTCAGATACTTCTTCTGCAGAGTATTTGGTATTTTAGCTTACCAGGTTCCTTCTTACTTGTCTCCATTCTGAGATAAACAAATCTCATTCCTTTCAATCTCTTCCTGTGATGATTTCTGCCTCTGCCTCCACCCCCCACTTACTTATTCTCATTCTTACTTTCTGACCTCCATTTGTTTCTGCAGGCTTTGGGAGAGCTTGGGGAGGAGCATGGACAGTGTGCCAGAGGAGAATTCAGCACTGATTGGTATGAAGGGAGAATATTCCCTGCATTAGTCACCACCTCATTCACTGAGTGGCCAAACATCTTAACTGCAGCTGTACCCTGAGCAGATGCCTTCCCTGAGCTGCCTAGAATGGGTTTTTTTAGGCAGTTGGTGCTGAGCTTATCACCTCAGACCTTATTTACTGTCACCAGCTCCTCTCTGGCATCTCTAACATCCCTATACTGTCTCACTTCATTTGGCAGATATCTGCTACCCAGGAAGTCTCCATTATCTACTAACCTGACCTTATCTCACCTTCCTAAATCCTTTTTTTCTACCATGTCAAGAAGAAAGATCTTGCCTTTATTTTAAAAAGGCCTTTTTCATGCTTCTTTTTGCTCTCTGCCTGCTTTTGTGCCACCCTGAAGCTATTCATGGCTTCCTTTTCATGTATTAGTCCATACTACCCATGCAGTCTCCATGGTAAGAGCTTTTCCATGCTGATCTACAAGATTTCTTCTTATCCCCACTTTGTAGTCCTTCAGCTCATCCTTGAAGTCTAGTTTGCTGGTAATCCCTCCAAGATGCAGTGCTGGCTGGTAACACAGGGTCATCTGGAATTCACAAGATGTACAGCATGCTAAAGGAAGTACTTCTGAGAGGTGGCAGTGCTGTGGGAAGAAGCTGTAGGAATTGGGAGAGAATTGGTGAACAATACACTTGTGAGTGTGGACAGGGGAAGGGAGGATGGAGAGAGACTTGGTACTTGTATTTCTTGTGGGTTTAGCATAATCCTGGCCTATCGATTGTGATCTGCAGCTGCTGACATCATGGCTCTCTTGGCACTGCTTACAAACCTTAGTGGTCTTCAGGTCCCAGGGCTTGTCTTCTACACCTAAATAAAGAGAGGTTTGTGTTGGTTATGTGCTCATCCTGTGCCTCACTAAAAGGTAGCAGTGGCTCTGTTCTCCTTTCCCCAGAGAGCTGCCTCTTCTCCCATCTTTGCTTCTGTCAGACACTCCAGCTAAATCCATGCTGTGCCTTGTTAATGAGCTCTGCTTTGACGAATGAGCCTTTCCTCCTTCCTTGTGGGAAGGTTTCAGAGGAGCTCACCCATGCAGGAGGTGTGGAGCTGGGGAGCTTGATGAGGCAGGAGCCCAGCTGGCTGTGGTAGGACCTCAGAGAAAGGGTGAAGAAAGAGACAGATGAGGCATAATTGAGACAGAAGGATGTTGATTTCATGGTTTATTGTCACATTAAAAAAGTAATCTTACTGATGAATTAATATTTGCTTTTTAATATAAAAGTGCTTATTCTTACAAATCCTTAAGGCTCATTCTGTTACATTACAGTAGGATTCTTCACCATCCCAGAAACTGTGCTACATGAGTTTTGGATGAACTGTGGACAGAGCAACATCTCCAAACAGGAAAACACATCATTAACCATTTCATTGCCTTGGTTTGCATGAACCTTTTTAATCACCTGATAGAATTTGACATGAAAACAAACAAAAGCAACATTTTCTTAGATTTTTCTAGTTTGGCTTGGAACTGATCCCCCAAAGGATTTCAGTTTGAGCAAACAGAACAAATACAACTGGGTTTGAATCTCACATTATTTACTCATACAACAAACAAAGGAAGGAGTGAGACAGAGGAGGGTTTCAGATGTAGCATTTACCTTATATTTCTTAGTAAAGGGAGAAAGGAATTCCTACAAAGCACAAGTACTCTTCATACAGGATAGATTTATTTTTGTAATGTCTCTCTGTTGTATTTTACTTGGGTAAAGCCAAGCTGAGTTTGGCCTGAGGGAGGAATAAGACCAGGGGGATCATTTGAGATTAAGTAGTTTATTATTTTGGGGTTTTTTTTCTTCTTCACAATGGAAGAATGAACTAGGTGCAAGTTACTAAAGCTCTTGTTTGTGCTGATCACAAGTGGAATATCATTTCTGCCATATACACAGATAAGAGTATACCATGCTTTATTTTTAATCATAACCAGAGCTATATTAGTTGGATGGGCAGTGAATTTCCTCTTTCTACTTAAATTTTTAGAGCTCTATTTACTGTAATGACCTTTTTTACTTTTTATTTCTTTTGGTCAATAATTGGGCCAAAATGCAGTAACTAAAAAAAAAACAAACCCAAAACCTAATGCAAAAGATAAAAATAATTTAAAGTCTTCTGGAGCAAGGGGGGGAAAATGCTAACTGAGCTAATAAATAAGGCAGTTTAAAGCATTTGTGACTGCTGCTGTGATCTATGTACATAGTTTACAGCATAAATTACTGTACAGAATACTCTGTTTATTAACCTCCTAGGCTCACAGCCAATCTCTTCCACCATCTACAGAAAAACTGTTTCCTGTGTTTAAAGCATGCTCTGCTTCCAGACAACACCCAGAAAAGTGCCTGTGAGTGTTTAGTAATGCTATTGAGATTTCAGTACTGTTGCTAGAGGAAAGGTGCACATCCCAGTCCTCCAGGAACTAGTTACTTCTTTGGATTTGGGCCCACTGAATTCAAGAGTGGCCAAGAGATGCTCCAAGTCTGAAATGCATGCTTTAAACAGCTCAGAAATAAATGTATTTACTGCTTTCACCTGCCTTCCAACCCAAACCATTCTCTGATAACTCTAAGCTGCAAATGAAAACACACTTTTTTCAATACCGATATTCTTCAAAATAGAAGTGAAAAAAGATTAAAAAGGACCTGTCCTTTGGTAAATGTTACCTATGTCTAGCTTCTTCCTGCAGGAAGTGTTTCCCTTTATGCTGTTGACAGGGTGAGAATTTCATAGCTAAGAATGCCAAGTGGAGGAGAACAGGATAAGAAGTGCTAAGGAAGGAAGGATTTGTTAGCATTGCCTGAATAACATGAACAGCAATAGAAACTGACTGGTGTTGAGTCCTTGAAGTGACTTGTAGAGGTAATGTGTCAGAACAGAGCCTAGGGATGCTGACTAAGGAAGGTGTGATTTGGGAAGGTGACTCTCTGAACATTGTGCTCCCAACATAGCTTTGACTTCCCAGTTCAGTTCCTGCTCATGTGCATTACAGACATATATTTTATTACAAGAGACTCTTCCTAATGGTTTCACAACTAGTCCTCTCTGCAGTGCACCCTTCTAAAAGAAAATTTCCCCTGATTTGAAGTTAATTGAAGCTGGATTTGAAGCAACTAATGATTTGGATACTCTTGGGGCTGTGAGGAGAAAGACTTGGTACAAGTGGGGAGGCAAATTTCCTTCAGAGAACTGCAAAGTGGCTCAAAGACTCAGAAAGCTCTGAAGCTCTTAGAATGGCTACACAGCACTTGGCTAACCTATGCTGTTTGTTCCAGTATGTACTGTTGTGATTCCTGCTCTCTACCAGGATCAAAGTTAGAGATACTCTGGGAATGGCAATTTCACCCAGCCTGTGACTCCCCTCAGTGCTCAGCACAAGTTTTATATCCTCTGGTGCTTACTGTGAGAGCTTACAAGGTATTTAAGGATTTTGAGGGTCTTGTAGCTCTGGACTCTGGGGTGAAATTCATCCAGTGTACTTAGCAGCTTTTTCCATAGCTCTTCTAACAGCACTTTCCTTCTGAGGATACAAAGTGATTTGCAAACATTAATTAATTCTCATAAAGCCCTATGAGGCAGATAAGTGTTAAGCATCCCTGTGTTAGCACATATGAGGAACACGAGACCTGAGTGCCTTATGATCCATGCTGTTCTCTACAGTCACTCCCAAAAAGGAATCTGTACCTTGGGGCAGAGGAAATCCCCATTTTTTTCATCATTCTCTTGTTTTCCTTAGACCCTCTGGAGTCCTTCAATGGCAGCAAGGATGAGGCTGGGATTCAAACTACAGCATGTGAGCTTCAAGCTGCACTGATTGGAAAAGAGAGGGAACCTTGCTCTATCTGCTGCTGGTTTTCTGGGGAAAAGCAAGGCTTTTTGTGCAACCTGTGGGTTCCCTGCTCCAGCACTTTGAGCTGCCAAAGCAGAAAACACTCCTGAAAACACAGGCATGCTCTTCCCAAGAGCAATAAAAGCAGACAGCAAGTGGAGGGAGAAGAGTTGCTTGACTAGCCCCAGCAGAACCCTGCCTGACTCATCACAGAAAGAATGACAGAGCCTTGGATGCTCCAAATCTTAGAGCTTTTCCTCTGTGGAGTGAGGTAAGCACAAACAAGGCCTGAAGTGACTTTCTCAGTTGGCTAATTAAGCTTATGAACAGTTTATAGCATGACAATCAGTAACACTGGACATGGAGTCTTGGCCTTAGTGAGGGCAAGTGGCAGCTTTCTGAAAGACATGAAAGTAGCCAAATTTCCATGCTACCAGCATTGGGTGAGAGACATTGTTCTCCAGCTTTCAAGACAGACTAGACATGAGATTATCCAGATGTTTTCCTGAAAGGATCCTGACCAATTTCTCTGCAGTTCCATGCCTTCCTAGCCCTCAGTGCTCATCACATAAGCTAATATAACAATTCTAATTATAATAGTGATCAGAAAAAACAGGTCTTTTTAAGCCATGGAAGTCAGACTAATTCTCTGGTTTCAAACACAATGAGTTCCAATATGTGATGTAAATGCTAACAAAAAGATAAGCAGTATGAGAAGCATGTGAGGTCTGCACCAGGCAAACTTCTATTGTTATCTTAACAAGTCCATATTCTCCAGGCATTGTTTGTATTTCCATTGTGCTGGCAGATTTTGTTCTTTAGCATGAGGATTCTCCCTGAATGGGGGAGGGAAACTTTGCTATCACTGTGAAAAAGGAAACATTTCTTTCTGACATATAAAGCATTAAGAGGATTATGTAAAGGCAAGGCATATTGCAGGAGGAGATGCTCTTAATATACCATGAACCCATGACCCTCCAGAAGATTCAGGAGGGCTACAAAACCTATTGCTTTGACAATCTTTCCATTAATAGAAAAAAGAAAATCTTCTTGTAAAAAGATCCACTGTTACTTACAGGAAACTCAACTTTCCCTGCTTCAAACCATGAACCTTTTAATATCCCAGCTGCAGGATAGCTGAGGCAGATGCTGTTCATCCAAGTCATTTTGCAAATTCCAATTTCATTTGGATTAAAAGCTACAGCTAAGTCAGTGAACAGCATACACTGTACATGTGTTAAGGCTGGTGACTGCTGAAGTCCCTTGGGTAGATCAACTAAGCAGAGATTAGCCAGGTCTAAGGCTACATCCTTATCTAGGGGAAAAAAACCCAGAAGATATCCTGACATTTCAGTGATGTAGATTTGAATCAGTAGCCTTGAAACATGGTTGACCATTTGTATTACAAAAGAGATTCTATGGCACAGTCCCAAAGGGGCATTCCTTAGAAATTAATTAGCTACAACAAATGATTTTAGTAACAGCTACTGCACTTTGGAGGTGATATGGCTGCTCAGTGATGAGTACTCGATGATCAGTGGTAGGCACTAGCAATATCCTTCATGCTGGGTGACTTTTATTACTATTTAGATTTACACTATATACATATCTCTTTCTATCTACACTTAGGGCTTGATCTTCTCAACCTCCTTTCCCCAAAGTCCTCTGTTCACTATCATCTCTTCCTTTGGAGCCTGTGATATTTGGACAAAAGAAATAGGCAAACAAGGGGTTGGGCTATCCTACCAGGGGACAGGGAGGACTAAGCTTTGTTCTTACCTGTCACTCATGCCACCATGGAACACTGTAAAGAATTAAGGCCAAGGTGTCTGTATGATCTTGCTGTGTGGGAGTATCCCCTAGGCTGCTCTGGATTGGTTTCATCCATGTTCTTCTGAATCCATTCCCATTGCTTCACCAATCCTGACTGACTCAGAAGCCTCTGTCTGGAAGCAAACCTCTCCCTCCAGGAACAATCCTCCTGGATTTGTACAGAAGGACTTCTTACTTTCCTAAAGAAGCCTGCATGTTCCTGGACTTTTACTACAGCTAAAACCAAGTCAGTGTCTTTGATGGAAGCCTACAGGACAATCTCCTCTGGTCCCATCCAGAACACGCAGAGCACCTCTGACTCATGGTGAAGTGCCCAAGGTTTTTGGGGTGGAGCTGACCTAAAAGCCACATGCACTTTCCCAGAGCAGGCCCTAAGAAGGTGAAATGAAGGATTCACTTGTCACCATGTCACACATTCAGTCATCTAAACAGCAGCAACCGCATACAGCAAATAGTCTGCACTAAAGAATATGCTAAATAACCTCACCAAAACAGCAGAGCTGCAAGAAATCCTAGAGAGAGAAGGCCAAACCCCTCCAATCCAGTTTTAGCTCTAGCTGGTTTCAGTGGCTGCTGTCTCATCCTGTTCCACCACCAGAAGTTAAGGCTCAGTGTGCTCATCAAACACCATGGGTGATGCCAGCACAAAAACTAAAGACTAGTGTGGTTTTGCTGTGGAAGCAATGGGGATTTTAGCTGGAATAGAGAACAAAGAACAAGAAAGAACAATCATCTCCCAGAGATCCTTAGTACTTGGAAGTGTTAGAGGACAGCATTCATTCTTGCATTTCTTTGAAGTTTCTTGGCATATTACATCCATACAAAGAGTTCATCATGATTAAAAAAAATATCCCAATCTTAGCAAAATAAACATGCTTCAAAGTTCCATCTTTGAAACTCAAATGCCACATGTGCAATAAAACTCAAACTCCATTTAAGGCAAGTAATAGAGAGCACTCCTAAAATCTCCCAACATTAAAGAGCAGTAAGGGTTCCCACCCCCCCAGATTATCTGAAGATAAACATCATAGGCACCATCAGAGAAAATAGAAGCTAATCTAAGTGGAATTTCACTTTCCTGACCTAAGGAGAAATCCCACAGTACCTTCCCTATGGGATTGAAGCAGAATCTGTTGCTACTGGTCTAGGAAATCCCAACAGACTTCCAGAGGCAGAGATCAGGCAAGTGAGAAACAGCAAGGCACCGATCAAGTTCTCCACGCTAGCTGGGACCAAACAAAGGGTGTTGCTTCTGAGGTGGGGAACAGCCAGACTTAGGAGGGACTGGAGGACTCAGAGGATGTCACTTCAAGGCAGGACTATGTTCACTCTTCAAGCCAACCCCACTGGAACACTCAAGCCTGTGCTAAGAGGTGACAACAGCCTAAGCTCAGGACTCCTTTTGGTGTTGGGAAGTAGCTGAGCACCAGTGAGCAGGTAAGTATGGGGCTGAGCAGCTCCTCAGTAGCTACACCACTGAGCTGCTTCAAAGAAGGAGGTGAATGCTGTGAGCCTGAGCAATAGCTGGAGTTGCTGTAAGCTGCCTCAATACAAATCAATCAGCCATTAGTATGTTGATATCAGTGACTACTGCTACTTGTCTCTTCTATTGAAAGACTCTTCTGTACTCATATTTCCTTAAAAGATGAGTAAATTAGATTAGAAAACAACAATCCAAGTGTCTGACCAGTGACTTGGACAACAACTCCACTGAAAGTCCCTGGAGCTCCTGACTTGAATAAAGGCTACACATCTGATTGCAAAAAAAAAAGTCTATTTCTGATACAGAAAAAGAAAAGTAATGTGTGAAAAGCACTGGAAATGAACAAAAAATACCCTGAATAAAAGCAGAGCAGCTATGAACTGGCCTTGACCTCAGCTGACCCAAATTAAACTCCAATTATAGTGGGGATTAATTCTTCTGGCATGAAAAACACAGCCTGTCAACAGGAACTGAAAACATCCCAGGAATCAAGAAATGTTAAAGCCTAGCTGAGGATTATGCATGAAGAGAGAGAGGATTATGATAGGAAACAGTTCTTAGCCTGATGAGCAGCAACCTCAGCTTCCCAGATAAAGGAAATCACATGTAATGATCCCATATAGCCTGGAAGAAAATGCTGAAAGCTGCTGCTAGATGAAAAAAAAAGATATGAGAGTCAAAAATCTGTGGGATGAAGCCTCCCCATGCAAAGCCAACAACTGTTACAGCTAGCTCTCTGTCTCTGTGTGTATGCAGCTGAAATGAACACGTTTTCTTTACTAAGTGGATTGCAGTTTGACATGGTATTTTTTCATTTAGCTATTTGCTGTCAGTAACAATGGACTTTTCCATTGTCTCTTTTCAGTTCTTGCTATCAGCATATGTTTTCAGGCTTTTTTTTGCTTGATACTGTAGGCTATACTGTTGTTGAGAAGCTAAACAAGAGGTAAGGTTGTTTAAATTAAAGACAAGAGATAAAGAAATGCATGCAGTTTGCTGAAACTTATTGCACATGAAGGAATGCCATCACTCTCCAACCTAATGCAGACTAAACACAGCTCCTCTGTGTGGAAGGAACAGGGAGATGGCACATGAATATTGAAACTTTTGTGACATCTCCATGCTTGCAGGAGAAGTTCTCCATGCCTAGGATTTGCCCTCATTCACTCCAGTTCAGGAAAGCCCTTGTGCATGTGCTTAAGTTCTGCTGAAGTCAACAGGATTTCAGTAGGAGCTTGAAGTTGAGAATCTGTTGAGAGCTTTCCTGAATAGGATCTGTGCTTATTGCACTTGGTTCCAGCAACCCAGGAGGTTTTGGTTTCTGAGCTTTTCAGCACAAGAATCAAAAGGGTAGGTTTTGTGCATTAAGATCAGTTCTCTCTAGCATTTTGCATGTATGGAAATGTTTGGGGAGCAGTGCAGAACAATTCATTCTGAAGAGACATCACTGGATATTATACATATGCACACATGTCTACACTCAGACAGCTTTTGCTCAAGATCAAAAGAAACATTCACCTTTGTTTGGATGTGGTTGACTATTTCTGTAGCACAGTGTCCAGAATAACTGAATTATCCATGAAAGGTCTACTGTCCATGGGAATGGCACACAGTCACTATGCCAAGTGAGCACTATTCCTCACCCAGTGAAGTCCTTGTTGAGTGTACTGAACTAAATGCTCCATACTGCTGTGCAAGGTGATAGGTCCCATCAAAGCATCCAAGTCATTAAAAAAATCTGCAGGGAAAGGGAAAACCAAACAGATTCAGCATCAGAACAGTGAGGCTGCATTTATTTGCTCCTTGCCACCCTTCCATAGATTTGGTTCTCTTGCAAACTGAGTCAAGCTGAATGTTTCATGGCAATGAAGGGAGATGAATTTGAAAGCCCTCTGCTTCATGGTGTTACAGGCTGATGCACAGCAATTTTCTCTTGAAAGAACAAAACAATCAGTTCTTTGGCTTTGCCTTTCATTAATTTCCATCGAGTCCTGATAAAGCAAACAGATGCTGGGCAAGATTGATTTTGAGGATAAGGACAACAAAATCAAAAGGGCTACATACAAGTGTTTGTTTCTATGTATTCTAGATACTACAGATATGCCAGAGAAAGAGAGGTCTGTACAACACCATGGGCAGCCCAGCCTAAAGAGTCATTTGGCTAACTAACTACTAAATTCAGCTGCCTACTGAATGCCCCTTTGAGCTACCCTTGAACAGCTGATACACATAGCCTGGCCTGGCACATCTAACACAGGATATACAGGAGACTTCTGGAGTGGCCATGGAGGTAAGGATACCTCAAAGGGTATTTGGCAACTGAATTGGATCCCTGCCCAAGCTGCTTCAGGGTGAACTGAAGAGCTCTCGGAGCTCTGCTGTTTGTATTGAACAAAGCTCCATCAGCTGCAATGGGAGATTGGGCCCTCAACCTTCACACCTACACTGAGATGTCCTCCTTTTGAGCCCATATCCCTGCCCTAAATACATAACTGAGCCTGAAAACCAAAGAATACTTCATTATCAAGTCAGATGCTGAGGCACTGGCTCATGGAAACCAGTTCAGCTGTGAGAACTTTGCTCTGAAGAGGGAGAAAGGCACCTCCTTCCCCCACACCACCTCTGCAGTCCTACTCTGCAGACAGGATTCCTCCCCAAAAGTTATTTTCTGGATCAAAATGCTGTGCTGGTGCCTTGCCTGGCTTCACTCACCTCTGTTCTCCTTGGCCAGGTTGTCAGCCATCTCCCAGTAGTCATAGCTGTGCAGGATGCTGTTGGTGATGCTGACGTGGTTGGCAGCCATCTGGTGAATGCGCTGCGGGATGCTGATGAGAGGAGATGGGGAAGGGGCCCCTGTGCTCCCCTGGGAGCCTACAGAGCTGACTGGAGAAGGGCTAGGGGACATGGGTGATGGAGTTCCTGTGCTCCTGCAAACAGATGTTAACACAGTTACTTCAAAGGTTTGGGGATCAAAAGCATAGTGCAAGTAAGAAAAGATCATTTCTGACTGCCAAGCTGATGGAAGTTTCTGTGTGACTTACTTTCCACTGGCACCCCAAGGAGATGGGTTCTGGGCAGCAGCTTTTGATGAATTCTGGAAAGGAGAAAGGTAATTCACAATGCAGATCATTTATATAGGGCTATGAAATGAACACTAAACAGCACAAAAAGTAAAGAAGTGTAAAGAAGAAATGGTGCATTCAATTCTCACAGTGCAATAAACTCCCTCAGCTTGGTTTGGTGTTGTGGGGAGGCAGCACTGCAGCACAGCCTATTAACCACCCTGGGATAGGAGCTGGTTGGGAAAACAGCTTAGGTGAAATCAAAACCTTTCAGAGAAATCCTGGGAGTTCAGAAGAAAATGCTGCCAAGACTCCTTGTGAGGTTTAACATGGAATTTCTGGTGATGGAGAAAACCAGAAGGATTTCCATATATGCACTGTCCTGTCCCCAAAACAAGTGTTACTCTTCTAGGACCTGTGAGGCTGCAAGTCTGCTCAGCCTGGCAGACCACAAGGATGTCAATCTGAGGCTTCCTCAGCTCAGCTGGGCCTTGGGAATCCCTCCCAGGATTGCTCCTCTTGAAGCTGTTCCCTTGGTCTACATACAGCAGCATTCACAGGGTCAGAGAGACTGCCCTTGTAGACTGTTAGGTTTTTCTAGCTGAAGGGTTCTCCAGGAGCACTCAGAAAGGGATATTAGATCATCTTAGTGTGATCTTTTGTATACTTGCAGTCATTAAGCCTCTCACTGCTATACTGTGCTTAAGCTAAGAAGTTTCATTGCTTGAGGAGAGAAATTCAGGTGGCTGCAATAATGGCCTCTGCCTTACTGTGCAACTTCCCACACCTTTTTTCTCCTGTTTTAGGTATATTTCTCCAGCTTCTTCTCAGTTCTACACCAGAAAGGTGAGGGGAAGGGATTCTAAAGAGTATAAAGTTGTGAGGGTCCATCTCTTACCCCACTCTGCTTACTGCTACCCATTCTCCTGGCTTCTTTATGCTCTCAAATGTGGCTTCTTTTTAATTCTCTGCTGCATTACTTTTTTTGTATAATGGAACTAAAATACTTAAAAGGAGATTTAAATAATCTTTTTTTGCCTATTCTAAAAAAGTGTGTCTAATTTTCCCTGCAAATGTGTGTGACAAGGTTTCAAATCTTTCCTTGATTGAGAATACAGGGAGAAGTTCTTCGTGCAGTCACCATTTCACATCACCTGGCTTTGAAAGCTTTTAGATACCAAATATGAAATGAGTGGAGAATTGGCTTGTTTTCCACTGAAAATGATAGCAAATGGAGGGTTTTTTTTCATTTTTACTTTCCAAGGTGAGAATACTTCCCAATGTGAAACTATGCTCTCATTATATCAGCAGGAGCTCTGCAAAAACACCAAGCTCATCTTGGCTGTAGCAGAGTACAAGTCCATTTTATGTTTGCTGTGAAACAGCTTCTGTCTGCTACCAGGAGACATTTTACATGGTTGAGAGCCTGACCATCCTCTCTTCTTAATGCAGCTATTCTCTGAACTGCTAAAGAAAAAGAAAGTCCTGTAATAGACACATATTTCTTTCCCCTGAAATCAAGTCATTGTTAGAGGAAACCTAAGGTGTTGAATTATTGCTAAATTTTTAGATGCAATGACAATGACTTCAATTCCAGTTTGACAATAACAGATCTGTCCATTTGCTTCACTATCTTCCTGTGTTCAGAGTCTGCTCATGAGCATTCATGCTTGGATTTGAATCTTTTTATTAACAAAATGTCCAAGGATGGATATTTTTCATTTCAAGGTACCTCCCTCTGAGAAAAAAGCCCAATAGATGAGTCCTGTGTTCTGGTTCCCTAAAGCAGTTTGTCTTCAAGCACTTGGTGTGGTTTTGTTTTAATTAGAAAGATAACTGCTCATTTTTTGTTTGCAGCTCAAATGCTGGGTGGACTGACTGCTAGGTGAGCTCGACCTGGAGTGTTTTATTCCTGAGATACTTTCCAGAGAAAGGCTGCCTGTCAAATAAAATAGATTAGAATACTTTGAATGTCTAATTCAAAGTAACTCAGGTTTGGACCTGGCAGAGAGCGGAGAACAGAAGCAAAGCAGGAAGGGGAAGCCAGCAGTGTAGTGTCAAGCCCGTGGCAGGCAATTTGGTTGTCCTCTGCTGCTTTTGTTCCACTGCCACTGAAATCAGCGTGGGCTGTTTGCCACTTCCTTGGGTAAGACCATCTCCCACTGCACTGTCCTAGCTGTTGCTGCTGCTCAGTGGAAGCTCTGCAGCTCAGGACTGCTCTAGATCAAAGTCTTCAACTCGGAGGTAGTCTAGTGTAATCCTGGAGGGGATGCTCGCAGCAGAATTTGCTAAGCCTGTTTGCAACAGAGCTGGAGAGCACTTGACAATCAACCAAGAACAATCTGAAAATACCTGTTTGTTAGTACAACAGATCTCTCACCCTTCAGGAAAGGAGGCGGGGTGCTTTTTGCACAGTGGGGCCCTCCTGAAGACAGAACTGACCCAACTCTCAGACTGACTCGAGATCACCTGTCGCCGTGGGACTCGAGGGTAAAACTCTGCTGACTCCCCAGAGGTAGAACTAAGGGCAGCACAGCTACTTTTCTGGTTAGGTGCTTTATTCCCTAGAACACCAAAGTGATTTACAAACATGCTATGAAGAACACACCTTGAAATACTCAAGAAGTGCTTTTGAGTACTTGACTGCGTGGTCTCTCTTGAGTCGGAACATCCTCCAGTAGAGCAGGGCCAGGCAGCGGTAACTGCAGGAGAAGGGAGAGCACAAGGTAAGCTGTGTCCCTCAGCAGCTAGCCCCAGGAATGACCAACACACAGTGGAAGGCTGACAGCACCTTGCTTGTGCTTTTTATCACCACCGTTCACAGTATTTTCCCAATGGATTCATCAGCAAGGCTAGGAATTACAGCCAGGACATGTCCCACTGCCAAGTGCTACTAAAAAACCATACTCAGAAGGGTTTGCACAGCTGGGTTCCAAGGCCTGACTCTGACTTGAACTCTACACTCTTCTGTGAAAAGGTCACTCCAGGCCCAGAACCCAACAGAGGCATTTTTTTGGTCAGTGCACAGTGCACTCCTTTTGGAGTATCTGCTCCTAGGCCTTTATTACCATAGTCTGGGTCTGTATCATGAACTGGAGTCATCCTGGGTGTATTTTGTCTACACCCAGTGGTCTCTTCCAGCAGCTGGGAAACAGGGAAACCTTGGACTTGCCCAGATTTCACCAGCCAAGCTCCTCTGTGGGAAATCAGAGTGGAGATTGTGTTGGAGCCTGGAGGCACTTGCCTGGTGAGGAACCCACCAGTGGGCTGCACTGGAACTCTCTGCCCTCATCCTCCTCAGTCTGCAGAGTGCCACACACCTTTAATGCTAGGTAATTAACTGAGAGTAATAGCTATTAATTATAATTATACATCATAATAGCTGGCAATCAGCATTCAGGGCATGCAAACTCTTTTCTCAGCTGATGGCTTTAGGTGCACACTGCTCTATTTCCCAAATCAGGGCTCACCACCACCTTTTCCCAGAAAGTGTGGGATTGCCCCTCAGTAACAAAACCTGTGGAGCAAAAACCTGCTACATTTTGCTTTCCCTTTGGAGTCTCTGACCCAACCTGAAGCACCAGCAGGGATCCCCTCTCCTCTGCCCTGGGGAGGCCTCCCCTGGAATGCTGTGTCCAGTTGTGGGCCCCTCAGCTCCAGAAGGATAGGGAGCTGCTGGAGAGAGTCCAGCACAGGGCCAGCAAGATCCTGAAAGGAGTGGAGCATGTGCCCTAGGAGGACAGGCTGAGAGAGCTGGGTCTCTTCAGCCTGGACAAGAGGAGACTGAGAGGAGACCTCAGCAATGCTTAGAAATATGGGAAGGGTGAGTGTGAGGAGGAGAGAGCCAGGCTCTGCTCCATGGCATCCAATGGTAGGACAAGAGGCAATGGGAGCAAGTTGGAGCACAGGAGGTTTAGTATTAAGCTGAGGAGGAACTTGTTTGCAGTTCAGGTGCCAGAGCACTGGCCCAGGCTGCCCAGGAGCCTGTGGAGTCTCCTTGTCTGGAGCCATTGCAGAGCTGCCTGGACACATTGCTGTGTGAGCTGCTCTAGGTGCTCCTGCTCTGGCAGGGGGGTTGCACTAGATGATCTTTCTAGGGCCCTTCCAGCCCCTGACATACTGTGGCGTTTGGAAGGCCAAAGGTCTCCTCAAAGCTCAGCAGGTCCCTCGAATGAGTGCTCTGGCAGCAGCCATGGCAGGCAGGCTCTGGCAGCAGCCATGGCAGGCAGGCTCTGGCAGCAGCCATGGCAGGCAGGCTCTGGCAGCAGCCATGGCAGGCAGGCTCTGGCAGCAGCCATGGCAGGCAGGCTCTGGCAGCCTGCTCGCTTGCTGCCGGTGGCCGCTGGAGGACAGTGTGAGCTCAGGAGAAGAGGAGCCTGCCGCTGCCTGGCAGCTTGCCTGCCCAGCAACCACCACAGCTCTGCCTCTGTCACCTGCCCAGCTACGGCACAGACGCACATGCTGCCAGCTCATCTGCAGCCTGCCAGGCGCAGGGACAAGATTTGCTATTCAGCTCCTGCTTCCCTCTGCTGTGACCTTTCTGCTCCAACAGATGTGCTGGCCCCGGGAGCTGGGAGGGGATTGATTCCCTGAGGGCTGGAGCCTGTCCCTCGGTGCCAGGCTGGAGCCACCCTCTGCAGCAGGGCTTTAGTTACTGCTTAATTACATTTATTTCATTTTATTTATTTCATTTTATTTCATTTTATTTATTTAATTTATTTCATTTTCTTTCATTTCTTTCCTTTCCATTTCATGTCACATTATTTCATTCATTCATTTCATTTTATTATTCATTTTCCTTTGCTATTGTATTTTAGAAAGGGCTTAATTTTTTTCTCCATTCTTTACAGTCACTTCCCCACCTAAGCATCTTCTCAAAGCAATCACCACCAATGCATCCTCTGCTCCTCCCTACAAAGCAGTGACAAAGAAAGGGCATGTAAACAAACAAATGAAGATATCTATCTATATATTATCCCTGACTATTTTGTTCTTTTTACTAGAAAAGCTTAATTAGGAGTGCTGATTTATGGAGGCTAAGGATGTGGGTTTTTAAGAGAGGGTTAATAGATGTTCAAAACACACTTGCTGACTCTAAATGTCCACTTAGTGAGACTCAGCAACCATGTAATAGCTATTTTATGTATTAACTACACAGGTATTAAATGAAGATTTGATTTGAATAGCATTTCAGGATTTTACTGGCAATCAGCCCCCATCCTAGAGAATCTAAGGTGCCTGCATATATAGCTGGGAATCTAAGCCAAGAGGCTTAATTATCACCACCATTAGATCTCCCTTCCTAGAATGTAAATATAATTTATGATTATTGAGCCCAAAATGTCAGCCACAAGAGAAGTTACTGAGCTGTTGGTACAAAAGGACATCACTCAGAGAGACAACAAACCATCAGGCATTGCGAAATTAATGACACTGAGGTGCCATAGCTGAGCTGTCACAGCCAATAATGATGATTGCTTATTTACAGAGCCAGGCTGCAGCCCTGCTACAGTCACACAAGGGCTGCACCTGCCCAGAGCACACAGTATGCTCTTCATTTCTACACACAACATCATCCTCTCTGCCTGCAGCCACCATCTGATCTTCAGCAACACATCTCTCTCTAAGAAAAGTGCTCCTGTGGAACCTTCTTTTCTCCACCTGCACTGCCAGAGTGGTCCCCATCTGTGAAAAATGGTACAATCTCAAGGATTTTTGTGCTGGGCTCTGTCTGATCAAACTAAGATCTTTATGAATGCCCAGACTTCCCCCCAATAGCTAATTCCATACTGCTTGAGGTATCCAGGCAGGAGAAGGAAAAGTCAAGTTCAGCTCTGCATAGGTCAGTTGACCATTAGCTGGTTTAGTCAGGATTTGGTTTCCTCATTTCACTCAGAAAAATATTGATAGGAAACCTTCTAGCACCTTCAGGAGAAAAGCCCCAAGTATTTGTCTTTCACTCAGGATTTTGATGAAACTCATCCTCAAAAGGTAGCTGTTCCCTGCCAGAGGGAAGCACTACCTAGAGTTTTGGCCAGCTTCAGCCTGTCAGATTGGAGAGACAGTAGCCAGCTGCTCTCTGTCTGATTTCCACCAGCAATTATGTTACCTGAGAAAAGAAACAAACCAAACTGCTTCTGAAAAAGACCTTGTTCTATGGTCTCAGTGCAGAGAAGAAGGAAATGTTGATCCACTAACCATAATGCTGCCAGCTGCTTGTCCTCTGGTGTGGCACTGGGGCCTGAGTGGGTTTTTAGTCTCACTGCATACCTTAAAGAAAAACAAGAGAAAGCCACAGTGAGTTCATTGTGACAGCTTTATATTCCTGATCAGAGCTGGCACTCCTCTTCCCCTTAGACACAGATATCTTTATTTACTCCTGTTCCCAGACACCCGTGTGCTTCCTCTGGTTGTGTTTCTGTTCTGCCATTAGCAGTGCCTCCCTGTGCTCTTTCCACAGCACTAATTCCCTTGAACATCTGTCAGTCCCAAGGGGAGCCTAGCTGGCAAGGTGATGCTGTCCTCCCCAAATAATCTCTGCTGCTGTGTGGAGACCCAGTTAGACTGAGCTCAGGCAGAAAGGTCTTTCAGAGCCTTGCCTTGAAGCTGCTGTTGCCCTCACCCTGCCACGGCTGAGCTTGTCTACCCAGATTTGCTCCTCCAGGCAGAGCACAGGGAGAGGGAACATGTGGCTCCAAGCTATTTTTGCTCCTCTGGCATTACATTCAAATCCTATAAATATTAAACATCCACAGAGGTAGCACTGCTGCTGTTTCAAGAGTCTGTGTGCTAGGCAATCACAAATTAGCTCCTGGAAATCTCAGCTTCCAGCTGAATACCTGAACAATGGACAAGGTTAGGACAAGACAGAGCAGTTCTGGGCTGGCTTCCAGAAAAATACCTGTTCCCCACAGTTAGCTGCTTGTGTTTGGGCTTATCTTGCCTTTCAAACTTGAATCCTGCTATCTGTGTAAAGATTCAGGAGGAACAGTCTGTTCCAAGCACTTATTTTTCCGAGCTGCAGCAAGTGAGATCAGCAGCAATTCACACTACAGCACTACCACAGCCACACACATTATTGAAGGCTATGGATTCCCCAAGCAAAATCCATTTTTCCAGAGCTAGGACCAGATATTTCCTATCATGAGGAAAGACAGGGCAGACAAAGAAAGAGCTTTCTGTCTGTGGAAAAAAAAAGAAGGGCAGAATTGCAGAGATAGGATGGACTATTCTCTACTGAAACAAAAAAGGGAAGATTCTGTTTACTAGCCTTCCAGTTAGAAAGCTGGCCTCAATGCACTGAAATGCAGGAGAAGACAGCCCTAAGTGGAATAAAATGCAATGGAATTGTTAACAGGCATGAAAATCTTCACTTCACCACTGAGTCCAAAAGATGCAATCGTTGTAGAAGCTTTACTCTGGGCACTGGTGAGGCCACATCTTGAATCCTGGGTTCAGGTTTGGGCTCCTCACTCCAAGAAAGACACTGAGGAGCTGGAGCATGTCCAGAGAAGGCTGCTGGGGTGCTGGTTGGACTTGATGATCTTACAAGTCTTTTCCAACCTTAATGATTCTAGGAGCATGAACATGATTGCAAATGAAAATACTTTACTTGCAATGAACTTAGTGCTGCCAAGAGCTGTGAGGCTGCCTGTCCTGAGCAATGATACCATGCTCCCTTGCCAGTGCAGTGTGGCTGGAGAGTGGAGAGTCCCTCAGCTGCTGGCATGAGGTGAGCCTTTGTTTTCCCTGCTGTCACCATCAATAATGTTAACTCTCTACTCTCACGGAGAAAAGGACTTAAGAGACAAAGTTTCTTCACAGAGCCTGTGGGTGTGACTGAGCTCTAGCCTATCCTGTTTGCAGACCCATCAAGGGGTAGCTTTAGTGGGAGCTGGATTACATGAGAATCAGCATGGCCAAGGCAGATATGGTGATGCACTTTCTGAGCCCTTTCTGATAACTAATGGTGTGAAACAAGGCTGTGTCCTTGCACCAACTCTACTCACACTCTTNCCACCACCTACGACTCTTGGAGCGCTTCCAGCAGCGCTGTCTCTGGACAATCCTAACCATCCATTGGACAGATGCTGGGACTCATCCGTGTGTCCTAGAACAAGCAGCAATTCCAAGCCTTGAGGCCATGCTGCTGAGAACACATGTGCATGTTTGCACAGATTAACCCCTGAGGCCATCTCCTCCCTTCCTACCTGATGAGTTCAACTGTTTCAGAATACATGGTGTAAGGGGATTTAGATTCCATGGGGCCTTGCTCCATTGCATTTCCACACTCAATAAAGGATAGTGCTGCTTCTGCATAATTCAGTGCCTTTCCAAACTTCTCCACCTAGAGGGAAAAATAAGGACACAGAGAAATAAGTCATCAAGGTATGCTAGATGATCTTTGAGGTCCCTTCCAACCTGGCCATTCTATGATTCTATGATTCTATGCTTACAGTGGATGGGATATTCTCAACAGGAACTGTAAACTTGACCCAAGTTGGTACAGCTTCAGATTCACCTCAAACCCTGTGCATCAGTGAAAATCAGGAGATGCAGAAAGCAGAGCTGCAAAAGGTTCTGAGATGTCCTTTGGGCCACACTCTAGTGAGCACAGAAAGATCAGCTCTGTCCAGGAGAGTCCTGACAGATGTTTGTCACAATCCCTCCCCCAACTCAAGAGGTTTGGTCCAGCTTCCATTTAAAAAGGCTTCACACACTTTGCACATGTAGATTTTCATCACTCAGCAGAGAAAGGCAATGATTAGCTTGAACTGAGGGAATGGGAATGACACACTCTGACTTCTCTTATCCAAAGGCTCATCTCTGTTCTCATGTCCCCTTTATCCCTACTATTTCCAGCACTGCTTGACCACACTCCCCTCTCCTAAGGAATTTGCTTCCTATATCTTCCTCCTCCTCTTTCAGGGACTGCTCTGCTTCTGGCATCCTCCTTCCCTGCCCCATTTTTTCTCCTCTTTTCAGTACTTCTTTGACTCTGTGTGTATTTATATATGGCTGTATGTGTCTATGTGTCCTCAAAGATGATGTAGACACAAACATCTACATCATGTTCCCAGGTGTACACTCACATAGCATCTCTCTGCTCTCAGGATCTCAGGTGGGATGTGGACAGAGAGGAATCACACTCACAGCTCTCTGCCCTGACTCTTCTCTCCCTCATCAGCACTCCTGTGGTCCATAAAGCCCATTAATGGACTGGATGCAACTGATGCACACAGTAGAAGGTTAGTGGACCTTATTCTTTGCCAAGGGAGAAAGAGTTTTTAAATAGTAACTTTGGAATGGCACACTGCCTTCAATCTATTTTAGGTTCTTGGATGACTCTCATTGTGATCATAACAGAGAACTTCACCAACTTTTTATGCTCTTTCTTTCCCTGATGCTCTTGTGCAGGTGGAAGTGCTATTATCCCAATTTCACAGCTGGGAGACTAAGGAGCAGAGAGACTCAGAGTAATTTGCAGGCTGCTCACTCTTCAGTGCCCATGTTAGGGATTGTAGTGCCAAAGGAGGAGGTATTGAGCCCAGCAAGGGGATTCAGAGTGCCTGGAGGCACTTGGGCAATTCCTCCAGGATGCTTCCACAGCCCAGGAGGGAGAGGAAGTGCCTGCCAAAGGGAGGAAAGGTGCTGGCTCCACTGTGGAGGGCAACTCAATGTGACCATGCAGGCAATCACTTCCTATTGATGAGAAGCTATTTATTTATATTTATTTATTTATTCCATGCAGGCAACTTGTGGCAGAGCAGAGAGCACTGCTTGAGCTCCCTGTTTCTGGGAGCCTACCATCAAACCAGGTTAGGAATGTCCTTTGCATACTAAGTAATCTTCTTCTTCTCTTTAAAGCAACACACTAAAAGGCACTTCTGCACAGTATTGGCTGATTTAAGACTCACTTTGGAGCAATATGGAACTGAATAAACCATGGAAATTTGTGCTAATAACCTCAGGTAGAGTGTAAAAACTCCTAAATGAAGGGCTGCTGCCTCCTTGGCCTTTTTACAGAGGAAAAGAGGTGAAGAAAGAGAGGCTCTGAGCTTCTTTTCTCCTTTCCTGCTGCTCTAACAACAAAGTGTCTATCTGACAGAGCTCCCAACCTGCAAGACAGTCTAATGAATGCCAGGTCCAAGCTCATATACTGTATCTGCCATCCCTGAGGCCTCATGTTTTCAAGGCTGTGCTAGCTTACTTGTAGGGCTGGACAAGCACAGCCTTGGAGAAAGAGGAGAGCTGCCTAAGTGGAGCTCTCCTGTGGACTTTGTGGCATCCACACAGCCTCCATCACTATAGCTCCTAATTAAAGCAGAGGAATAAATGGAAAGCTTTATTTATCCAGGCCTTTATCTCAGCAAGTCATTATTTGTTAAGTCATAGTTTATTGGGCTATGAACATTGGATTCTATAAACATTTCTTAATTTAACAAGCCTAGCCATCCTTATAATAGATTTTATAATTACCTCAGCAATGCTGCACTGATGAAGAAACTGCATTACAGAAATAATTGGGAGCAACATAACTGGAAAGAAAATGCTCTCACCATTGCATCTGCTTTATGCTTCTTCCTTTTAGCTTCCTGCATAAAGTAATCTGCATTGTGTGGCCTAGCAGGAGAAAGACAAGAAGACATGTCATCATTTTTCTGAAGGGCAGAACATGGTTAAGTTATTTCCCCTTTATTTTAAACCTGATTTGCAAGTATTTTTTGTTTATGAGGAAAAGACACTCCTCATGGAACTGTGCATCTCCCATTGCCAACCTGCTGCCTGTGGAGACAACAGCATTTATGGCTCTTCTCATTCTTTAGAAGTCAGTGATTCAAAGCAAAACAGAAAGCTCATAAAATGCCTTTTTATGGATTATAGAAACTGCTTCCCAAATTAGCACAGTTTGGATCTGCAGAAGGGATGTGAGCATTCAGCAGAACAAATCCCTCAGTCTCCTCTCCCTGCTGCTTGCTTACCTCTAGTTCTGCTCTTCCCTGTACTCTCTCACTTGCCTTGGCTTCTCCTTCCTCTCCAAACAAGTGTGTGGTTCATCTTTCCCCTCTGGAAACACACACTGAAGCTGCTTGCCCCCTCCCCTTCTCCCTCTTCTCTCTTGAGAGTGTTGTTTCCTTTGGCTGCCTGGAGTTCAGCTCCAGCTTGATGCTGGGCTGCCTGCTGCAATTGCACTGGTGCCCCTTTCTCCATTGATTTCTCCTCAGATGATCTCAGGCTCCATCCCTTCCTTCCCCTGCCAGATCTCCTGACTGCAGGGCACACACTCAGCTCCTGTCTCTGGGCTCAAACTCCCCACTTTGTTTCTGGTCCACTCCAAGTGCCCCTCACTCACTGCCCTCCAGTGGGATGGAGGAGAGAAGAGCAAGAGGAAAAGGGAGAAGATTTGGGTGTGGAGATCAAGACAGACTAATAGGAAAAGCAGAGCAGAAGAAGGAATTCATTCATTCTCATTTCATGAGAAACAACTCTTGCTGCCATCAGGATGCTCAGATCCATCACTGAGATCAGTGGGAGAAAGGAGGAGCTTCCTTGAGACCATAAGGCTAGTTGCCAGTGTAGTTCCTTAGTCTGCTGCCTTCTACTGATGGGAACACTCTTTCAAGGACATTTCATTGCACCAGGGAAGGGTAGTCAGCCTTCTTTTGAAGAGAAGGATTACTGTGGCTAAAGGTCTTTGGTTTAAGGTTTGCCATCCCTCTGTAGATCACAGCCTCACTAGAGCCTGAGAAAGCAGAGAACAGAGACAATTGCTACAGGATTCAGATCCTAACAGGCTGCAGGTTGAACAGGAATGGAGGTGAGGAGCAGAGGAAGCCCTGGAGTCTCTTGGTTAGGCTTACTGCTCAGGAATATAAACTGAAGACCCACAGAAAGTTATTCAGTGACAACAGTGTCAGATTCTCCTCTTCAGTTACCGACAGCTGGATGCATCCATTGGTGCCAACACTGTCCCTCCAGGCTCACAAACAGAATTCAGGTGTCTTGGGTTAAAAAAGGGAACTTCCCAAGAAGCCTGACTTCCATGGAACAGCTACCAACAAGTGGTTGATCTCCATTTATCATCTCAACTGGCCAAGA
The DNA here is from genome assembly GCA_013396975.1 of Bucco capensis. NCBI lineage: Eukaryota > Metazoa > Chordata > Aves > Piciformes > Bucconidae > Bucco > Bucco capensis. Next base: position 471,610 of record VWZO01019915.1, read on the forward strand.
AAGTCTTTTCTGTCTGAACATCTGATTGTTGGTGCTTTTAGCAACACCAGGCCTCTTCCACCCTGCCAAAAAGGAGCTGTGCTACACTGCTCTAATGCAGCTCATAGATCTCCCTGAAAGGCAAGAGAAAGAGCTTCAGGCAGCAGTGCCAACTAAGGCAAGGCACTGGGGAATTGTGCTGGGGACCAAGTGTCATTCTGGGAAACTGGCTGCTCTAGGGGACAATTTACCTTCCTCTGGGGATTGGGGAAAGCAAGCCAGGGCTGCTGGAAGCTGGTCAGTGCATTCTCAGCCAACACTAAGCAGTCACCCAGGCACTACCTTTTGGCCCTCCATGGCTAGATCTGAGAGCACACACAAGGCCAAGCTTGCCAAAGGCAGCCTCAGAGCATGGCTCTGCCTGAAGCCAGCAGGAGATGGAGCAAACAATCTGCTACTGGCCAGAATTTCTCTCCCTTGCCTTGCCTTCACTGTAGTTAGTTATTTTTCCTGGGAGCTTGCTGAAAACTAGCAGTCAGGAGCATTTCCATCCCTTGTTCTGCTGGGCAGGATCCCAGTGTGAGGTGGAGAAGGCTAAGGGCATCCTAATTCCTCCCCTTCCAGAATTCCCAGGCTGTTGAGCTCCTAAGAGTGCTGTTACCATCACCCAGGTGAAATATTCCTCTGTGTGTGTCTCTCTGTTCCTCTCATGCTATTTAGCTCTATGCCATTAGAGAGCATCTCTGCTCCCTTGGTCTTTTGCTGCTGTCTCTGCATTTAATTCCCCTCCAGTTCACCAGATCATTACAAACATGGAAACTCATGCAGCAAAGAGAGAAAAAAGGGCAGAGAATCCAACCAAGTGAATCAATAAAAGCCTTATTCTGTACAGTAATTTATCAGCATCTCCTGCAACATAATCTCCTTGGAAGTCAGAGCAAGCCCTGGTATTTACAGAGGATGCTGTGGCTTAGCCTCCAAGATACCATTTTAATTATAACTGCATTCAACACCACATTTTTCATCTCATTTTTATATTTGAGATGAACTAAACACTCAACTACAGCATTTTTCTGCTTCATTTCCATAATCTACCACTTGTACATTATTTCTTACTGGGCTATGGTGCTTTATGAGGAGACATTAAAGGAAAAACTAATAAAAGTTCAATTAAACATCATAAATGGAGCCGAGTGCATCTTTTAATACCCTTCAGAGATAATGCTGCTCAAGTGCTCTAAAAAACCAAACTAGTGCTTCCTCAGCACACAACAATTGCATGTAATAAAAGCAGCTCAAATCATAACTCTGAATATAGGGCCAGTTTCACAACTTTAGTAAGCTAGACCCTAAAAAAAACCTGGATGTGCTGGAAAGGAGCAGAGCAGCAAAATGAGATCAGAGCTAGGAGAAAACCAGCAGAAGCTGGTGGAGCCAGGGATAGCCCATGGAGGCCCTCAAATGAAGTCCAAGAAGAGAAGAAAAGCCTCTAAGGCCAAGGAAACCATGGAAAGTGAAATGTAGGTGTAGGCAGCCCTAGCTGTTTGCTCTTCCATAGTGGGATGTGTCAGGAGCATCCCTGCCATCCTGAGGCACAGGTAGAACACAGAATCCTAGAACAGTTATAGCTGGAAGAGACCTTGGAGATCATGAGTGCAGCCTTTGTCCTAGCCCTAGCAACCTGCTAAATGATGCTCCCCAATGCAACATCTACCTGGCTCTTCAACACCTCCAGGGATGGGGACTCCAGCACCTCCCTGGGCAGCCTGTTCCAATGGCTCACAACCCTTGCAGCAAAGAAATTCCTCCTCATGTCTAGCCTGAACCTCCCCTGGGGCAATTTCCATCCATTTCCCCTTGTCCTAGCACTCTCCAC
>VWZO01019915.1:473716-487783 GCA_013396975.1 Bucco capensis
AAGCCAAGAGCACTTAATTTCTCTAGGAGAATGCTGTGGGCAACTGCATGCCATCATCCTGGGGGTAAGGACACTGCTGGGGAGGTGTTACTATACAACAGGATGTGCTCCTGATGATGTATCCTGGCCTCCTGCCCATTTCACAGCTTCACATGAGCACTGTTTGCTGGGACATGGCACAGCACAAGGTGGGTACCCACTTTTGGGTGTCTCATCCTCACTGTGGCAGACCCCAAAGCTCTGGGAAGTTGAGCAGAGAAGCATACAAGTGGGGAGGGGAGAGCTATTAAATGTTAGTGTTATAGGCATTCCAGAAAGACAGGATCTGACTGGAGCCAGGCCAAATGGAAGAAAACTTTCCTCAATCACACATCTACCTACCTATTATCTTGTGGAGTTTAGTGTAACAAGGTCAATAGCTTAGATTAGATGAATAGCACAGATGCCTAGAGAGGGAGGTAGTGTTGCAAAAAACCAGCAGACAATATCAAAGCCTGGCACCTAATTTAGAGGTAATGAAGAAGGATAAAATAAGTGGGGATTCTTGTTTTGGCAAAAATGCCAAATCCCCCAGACTAAACCATGTCAGTGTAGTGAAACACAAGAGACCATGAAAAGAGTCAAAGTCTACTAGAGATTCCTGGGCATGACCCAGATTCATGACTTGGAGATACCCATGGGAAATCAATAGCTAGACTAAAACATGCAAGGGCAAAGTGTACAGGCAAAGAGAGAGGAATGAAAGAAGCACTAACAATAGAGACTTGAGCTCAGGTATTAAAAGCAGAGGGAGAAAACATCCCATCCTTGCAGATGAACAACTGCCTGTCTGTCAATGCACGTTAAAGAGAGATTCAGAAACCAATGAATTTCACTCAAAAGTGGGGTGAAAGCCTTCAGAGCCAGACCTAGGGAGAGAGAGCAGGACCACAGCAGCCCAGATCTATCCTGCAGTAAAACACCAGGGAATCACACTCTGAATTCTCAAGAGGAAGCTCACAACCAAAGGCAGAAAGGTCTTTGTGGGACAAAAGTCTACCTGGCACATCAAACAATGGTGCCAAACAATGCCTGGGCACAGCTCGAGGCCACAGCCTGCTCTCAGGAGGCACTGAGTGCTCTTTGCTTTGGGAATGAGCACAGTTTAATCATCTAAGCAGTGCTGGGCCACTTGCCTGTGATAAGAGAGGAGGGGCAGGGACAGAGCTTGTGAGTTCTGGCTTCTCTTTGATGACAGAGAAGAGTGGCTAGAAATTCTCTGCCCTGTGAGACCAAGCTCTCACAAAGTGTCCCTAAAGAGAAAGGAGGTAGGAAGCATATGAATTTGTGAGGAACTTAGTGTAGTACAAGCCCTGTTTCTTAGCTGTGCTCCTGAGGATGTGCTCAGCACTACAAAAGTCTCTCTAAATACTTCAGAAGAGCAGAAATCCCTGAGGCATTTTGAGCAATGCCAAGGGAGATGATTTCCAGGTGTTGTGTGGGAGTCACAACCCAGGAGCACCTTTTCCTTTCCACTCTGAGGTAAAAGAAGAGACTGTAAAAAGAGCAACTTAGGGTTCAAGCCAAAACAAACAGATGCACCAAAAAGTTCTCTTTTGAGCTCTTGATGACCTACACCTTGACAAGTTGAGTATTTGCTGGGTGTATGGTTTGACAAACACACACAGCAATGCTATCTCACAGCAGGAGATGTCCCTTGGACAATGTGAAGCTGTAGCACTCACATCCATCAAGGTGAGCCAAACATCCAACAGAGGATGAACTAAACCAAACCAAACCAAACCAAACCTAGAAGGCCAGACAAAAAGGAACATACAAAATGCAAGTGAAGAAAACCCACACCCCAAGTCTGAAATCAGGGTAAATCACAACATAAGTGAGAAAATAATCCCAAGCAGCATGTTGTGGTTTAGCCACATGGAAAACTGAGAAGCTGGCCATGCCCTCCTTTGGGTTTTTTGGTACCACACAAGCAGCATTTTGAGGGTGTGGGACCATGCCCTTGGGCAGCCCTGTCTGTGCTTATCACTCCAAAAGATTGCCTTCCTAAATGTGCTTATTGGGAATTCCATCATTCAGGGAAACGACAGCAGGAGCCAATGTGCCTTGGAGCTTTATGATGTAGCCTTGACAATATTCTCTTCACAGGGTCAGAAATGGCCAAAAAAATCCAAGAAAACTTGTTAAGATTGAGTACTGGAGCTAGCACTGCTGTTGTTTAGACCTGGGTAGCTCCAAGCTTCCTGAGAGCAGGCAGGAAACAATGGGAAATGCAGGGAAAGAGGATTTCTCCTGCCTTCTGAAGACTGTTAGCTCTATTTATTTTTCTATTGCAATGGATGTGTATCCAGCACTCTGCCAAGCAAGAGAGACTTCTTATTGACCTGCCTGTGTTCCAATTTATTGCTGGTGGCAGCTGTTGTCAATGGTCTGGAGAAAATAAATGGAGAATAAAGCTAAGAGACACCGGCAGGTCAAAAAAATTAAGTTGTTGTTTTAAATCAAATATGAGGGATTTGATCTCTTCCACACTACAGAGCCTGATTAATATGAAGACTTTAAAGCCATGGCTGGATTACAGTCATTCAGAACTTCATGGATTAGGAGATAAAGTGCTTTGTAGGCATCATTTTGGACATATCGGGATTACTACCAATGCTCTGCTGTGGTTCTGGATGGATTGGAAAGACACTGGCTGCCAGGGTGAATTCCTTCTAACATGTGGGTCAAATTTGTTGACACTTAACACTTGCAGCCAGTCTCATCTGCTCCATTTCAGTGAGTCCTCTGCAGAGTCATTTCAGAGTCAAGGTCCAGGCTAACTGACCTTCTGCTGGTGTTTCCTAGGAAGTGCTGCTGGATGACACTTGTAGCAACATGACCATCTCCCTCCTCTTGCTAGCACAACAGGCATTTAACCCTTCCTGGGTTTTGAGGGCAAATTAAGACAGATTTGATTCTGTGTTTTGTCTTATTTGGCTTTTTAGATTGCCCTTTCTGTTTTTTAATGATGAAAAACTAGAGTTCATACAGCAGGTCTCATCCTTTTTTCCATGTACAGCATTACTGAGCCATGCCTCAGCTCCTGTTGGACAAACTGCTATTATTCTCTCTTTGAATGCAGAGAATGACATTGTTTTCTTGCCTGTCAAGTCATCTGTACTTACATATCATCAAAGATAAGCTTTGTCCTTCTGCAGTCCCTGGGTGTGCTGGAGAGAGGTGACCAAGCTTCTGCCTGGGCCTGTGGCTTATTGCAGAGAAGAACATTTTCTGAATTGATGTGAATTGCTTTCTAGACAACAAAGAGCAGAGAAGACATTGAGCAAGTGACCACTAACTCCCATCAAACACCTCAGAAAGCACACAGCATCCTTGCATTGGAAATGGGCAGATTATTTGCTTCCTGCTTCAGCAGAGAGCGTGACCAAAGTGTCCTGTCCCTGCCAGCTCCACATTCACACTCAGAGCACTTGGAAAAGGGCTTGAGTTTCAGTGAGAAGAAACTGAGCTGAGCTGTCAGCAACTATTAAACCACTCTGTGGAATTCATTCAGAACAGATCTGTTGTGGTCACTTGGAAGAACAAGTTATTTCTCCAGTCTTTAGCTTCCCAAAGGAGCACTGCACCTTGCCTCAGGAAAGCAACTCTCCCTTGCTTGAGTTGCTTCATGCTGCACTGCTGATGTGCCTTGTGTGGTATGGATTTGGAGCTCAAAATCCAGCTTGCTTTCTGCTGTGGGTCCCTGATCAGCTGGAAAGGTCACTGTTGTGTTGTGTGGAAGCACATGTCTTTTGGGAGGGAGTGGGAGCAAGACTCCCTGATGAGTACCTGAACTCCTGGGTTCTGAGGCTGGGGCTAAGCTCCTCACCAGTGCCAAGAATAAGCAGAAGTGTCTGAGAAGGTTGTTTGTAAGATATGTAGGAGAACTTGTCTGCAGGTATGCTCCTGGTGAGGCAGTGGCTGAGTAGAGGCTCTTAGGCACCACACTTCTGCATCTAGGGAGCTTGCATCATGCCCAAGCAATTCTCCAGAGGCCAAAAGCCCTTTGCTTGTTAAGCATTGGCCCAGGCTGCCCAGGGAGAGGATGGAATCACCATCCCTGGAGGGGTTCAAAAACCATCCAGATGTGGCACTCAGAGCCATGGTTTAGTGGCATGGGGGTGATGGTTGGACTTGATGAGCTTAGAGGTCTCTTCCAACCTGAATGATTCTGTTTTGCCCCATCAGCTTTCCCCTTTTGTTCATGCAGCCTGCTTTCCAGCCTGCCCTCTTCCCTTTCTTCAGTGCCTTGCTGAACTCCACAGCAGAAAAGCTAAACTTCCAGCACCACACTGATGATTACCATTTAATCTGTGCATCCCACTCTGCACAACTGCCACACCAAGTGAAAACCACACAGCTAAGGCTTTTCTAGTGTGAACAACAACAACATCAACTTACATTGAAGTCTCCAGGATGTGGCTGTGCCTGGCTTTCACCCTTCTGTTTTTTGCTGGAGGAGATGGAAGGTAATAGAGTGCTGCCATTAGGTCTGCTGGAGGAAGTTAAATCATCGTTGGAGTATTTGTGTTTTGAAGCATCAGACAGGGGAGAGACAGGTGACTGAAGCACTTTCTCATTTTTATTTACTGGTATTGCCAAGCTGGAAATGGAAATTACAGTAATGGAGTGTCACAAAGCTGGCTTGGAGAAAGGGAAACGTTTTATAGATTACCAAAAGTTTGCATTTCAAACCTGCTGGCAGGATCAAGTCTGGAAACAAGCTGACAGGGTTGGGACTGAGAGTTCATTTACAAATTTGTATCATGTTTCTCCTCTTTTCCCTTCAAGGCAAATAGTAATTCTGGAGTTAATATAAAGTCTGTATCAGAGTACTTGGAGAGCAAAAAAAAAAACCAACCAACCTCCAGAGATAAATGGCCACTTGCTCACCATTTCTTAAGGGAGAGCTGGAGAGGAAGATTAGGCTCTGAAGTGTAAGTTCAGGTTATGGAGCCTTATTTCACCATTAGAGGTGACAATTTATAAGCCATGGCAATAAAAGCATATGTCAGCTAAAGCAGGAAATGTGTTTAAAGATGCCTGGCTTGGCTTTGTGCTCAGTGGCCAGCCTTGTGTATTAATCTGAGACAGATCTGCAAGACAAAGGAAGATGCAGACAAAAGGAAACACAGGCAAACAGCAGAGACAGAGACATGGGAGCCCATCCATTTCCTATAGGAACAAGCTCTAATACAGACTTTGCAGCTTTCATTTCTTTGGGAGAAGCTTTGGATGAGGAGAGGTCAGGCAGAGCATAAATATATGCCCAGAAAGAAACTTCAGATGCACTAATTGGATGAAAATATTGAGCTGACAATCTTATGGCAACACACTCAAAATGAAAGGTGGTTTTGTTGTGTTTTAAGGAGACACTTTGCATTAAGCCTGAAATAGTGATTAAGGTCAGAAAGATCATTTTAACACAATCCTTTCCCTTTTCCTCAGCCTATTACTTTTTATGGACAATTCTCAGTTCTTTATAGTTAACTCTATCAGCCAATAGACACTTAATGAAATCACACACACAAAAAAAGAAGAATATGGTACAAACCATCTTTTATTTCAGCACATAATTTCAGGGAAGAGAGCTAATTAAATGTGCTCTTGGCATACATTTGTCTGGTGAGCCTTGGCTGTGAAAGAAGTCACTTCTGCCTCCTCCTTTAAAACAGAAGGGGAACTGTTCTGCTTTAATGATCAAGAGGTGAACAACTCTGAGAAGAATAAGAAACATTCTCCCTCCAAGGAAAATAAGCTTTTTAGCACTGTTTAGAAGGTGCAGGCTGATGCTGTCACTGCTTTTCCTCTTCCCAAACACAAGCCCATGTTTATACATCACTGTCAAAGTGGGGGTCCAAAGCATCCACAAGAAGCAAAATAACCTCACTGTTGTTGAAGTCTGAGTTCCTTGCCCTAACATACACACTAATTACACAGAACAGAGGCCTTGTAATCTCAGAAATCCTGGATCTGAGCATTGCAGGCATTGTTATGAGTTTTTCCTCAATCTTTTCCATAGAGTTTATAGATTAATTATATTTATACAGTCAATAAAGATGGTAAGGGAAGTAAAGGCTGTATGATGGTTGCCTGTGTGAATTGGTACAGAGTGTTTGGGAATATGTCTTGGATAATCTGCCTCATTCCATCAGTCTCACACTTGACCTCACAACTTCTTTGTGCAACAGGATAAAAATGCAGGCATATAAATGTGTCAGGAGCTGCTAACTTGATCATTAAACCAGAAGAAAGGAGAAGGCAGTGGGGAATTTTTCAACATAAAATGTGATAATTAGAAAATAAATCCTATTAAAAGGAAAAAAACCCAACCCCAACAACAAGGCATTAAACTGCAACTAGTTGGATGACTCAGAGGTAGATAAGAAAGCAAATGCTTACCTGTTTTCACTGCTAGTGCAGTGATTTGCTGCTGGGATGCTGTGGGCAGAGGCAGCTAGTCGACAACTCCCTTGCTCCAAGTGAGTCTTTTTGATGTCTCTGCACTCTTCCTCATTCTCACACTGAGTGAAGAGAAAAACAACAATCTTGGGGGGTTTGGATTTACTAGAGACCCAGCTCTCCTCTGGACATGCTCCAGCATCTCAATGTCCTTCCTATCATGATGATAGAGGTAGAGCTGGAAACAACCTCTCTAATGGACTACAGCCCCACTTGGACACCTGCCTGAGAGCCCTTGCCAGAGAACCTCCTAGCTACCCCAATCAATCAGAGAATCCTAGAACAGTTCCAGATGGAAGAGACCTTGGAGATCATCAGTGCAGCCTTTGTCCTAGCCCTAGCAACCTGCTAAATGATGCCTCCCAATGCAACATCTACCTGTCTCTTAAACCCCTCCAGGGATGGGGACTCAACACCTCCCTGGGCAGCCTGTTNGTACTGGGGGTGAGGCCTCCCCAAAGCTGAGCAAAGGGGCAGGATCACCTCCCTGCTCCTGCTGCCAACACTGTTCCTGCTCCAGGCCAGGATGCCATTGGCCTTCTTGGCCCCCTGGGCACACTGCTGGCTCCTGTTCAGCTGTCACTCAGCACCCCCAGGTCCCTCTGTGCCTGGCAGCTCTGTAGCCACTGCTCCCCAAGCCTAGAGCACTGCTGGGGGTTGCTATGGCCAAGGGGCAGCACCTGGCATTTGGCCTTAGGGAACTTCATGGCATTGGCCTTGGCCCAGTGATCCAGCCTATCCAGATCCCTCTGGAAAGCCTCCCTGCCCTCAAGCAGATCCACACTGGCACCCAGCTTGGTGTCATCTGCAAACTTGCTCAGGGTGCACTCCATCCCTTGGGCCAAATCATTGCTGAAGATTCCAAATCACTGATGAAGCCATTGCTGCCCTTGAAGCTCACCTTGCGTTTCCTTCTAGGTTTCAGGAGCCCCTTGTGTGCTGGGGGGTCAGCAGTCGCAGCCTGCGGGAGGCTGGCCGCCTGCTTTGCTCCGGCGCTCATGGCCAGCGGCTCTTCGGGCAAACGCTCTGGAATCCTGGACAAAAGAGCCAAGTCAATGTTGACCCACAGCGACTTTACCTCATCACTGTCTTTCAGAGGAGACAGGAGCTCATTCCTACCGAAAGGAACCAAGGTGTACAACTGTTCCTCCAGCTCCTTTGCTATTTCACTACTAGTCCTGGCATGAACGGAGCCAAAGGCACCGCTGCAGCCACCGTGGGCTTTGCCGGCAGTGTCCTTGCCGTGCGGCTCGGTCCCGCCTGCCGCCGGTGCCTTGGGCAGGGAGTGCTCCTCGTGTTCTGACTCCGAGCCCGAGTCAGAAGAGGATGAGGACGATGAAGACTCGGTCTCAATGAACTCCTTTGATTTGGGTGCCGTTTTGCTGGGTCCCCGGGCCCGGCGCTTCTCCCCAGCTGCGGCTGAGCGAGGCTCCCGCCGGTGCCCTGCTCTGCAGCCACCACCAGCGCTGGTGCTGCCACTGCCACCAGCAGGCCGGGCTCTTGGTGCCTCTGCAGCGGTGCCTTCTGGAAAGCTATGGTTCCTGGGGGGCTCCTCTGTGCCGGAGCCCTGGGGACAATCGGTGCCAGAGGTCCGCTCAGCCCGCCGTGGTGTTTTCTTCCCCGCGGCCCGCCTGGCAGGCCCGCTCTCAGCAGCGACGGGTGACTTCTGCCTGCTGCCCTTGCTGCCCGGCGCTTTGTTGGCTGTCCTGGGCCGTGCTGTGTCCCCGATGGCGATGGTGGCAGTGGTGGTACAGCCTTCCCCGCTCCGCTGCTCGGCCTGGCCACTGCTCGCAGCCTTCTCGCTCTCCTGCCGCTCTGCCTTCACGCGCCCGTAGTAAGGGTGAGCCTCCAGAGCTGGGCCCTCATGGTGGGTCAGGATGGGGGCTTTGTGTGGGGTGACTTTGTTCAGCCACTTGTCCAGCTGCCACTTGTTGGAGGAGGGTGGCTCGGGCTGAAAGGGAAACAGATGGCAAAGAGCTTAGCGCTGAGAACTTGCTGCCTTCACCCCAGGGCTCCCTCAGGGACACTGAGGTGCTGGATCCCTCCTAGCACTGTGGAGATTTTCCTCTGGTCACCCCTAAGAGACAGCAAACCACCCTGGCACCTTCCCTGGGCAGCAGGATGGAAGATGTGGGGCATGTCAGGCAGGTGGGTTTATTTTGGGCTTGGCGATGAGGATGGCTTCTGTGATTCATCATTTCTAAGGATGATTCAGGCAGTGCTACCAGCATCAGCTTCACTGGGAAACACTCCCAAGTTTCCAGAGAGAATAAAATCTAATGGTGATAGGGAGGGAGGAAAACAAGGCAGGGGTAGAGCTGAGGCTGGGGGAGGAGAGCAAGGAGGAAAGCTAGGGATATCTATTTCCTGTCCTGTGCCATCACAATGAACACAAAAATCATTTAAAAAAGCACAGAAAGAGGCATGTCGTGGGGAGCCGGAGGGCTAAGGAGGAGGCTGCATGTAATCTGTCTGGTATTGATGTTACAATCCTGTGAGAGCCCACAAACATTTGTTGTGTGGTGCTCTTGTCAAGTGCTCATTTGGTGAGTATTGTGTGGCTGTTAGTTCTCCTCCTCATTCCTGTCACAACACCATCAAGTGATAAGAGAGGAGCTGAAACATAATGGTGTTTGGACAGTGGAGAAGTGGGATAATGATGACTCTGAATGTAAGCACAGCTCAGACAATGTTATTTCAGAACAATGTGCAAGTGGCTTCTAGTGCTTCTTGTAATCTGTAATTTGAATGTAATCAAATGAAGAGGAGTAAATGCTGGAGTAGATGGCCACCCATAACCTAACTCTACAGAAGCCAATGTCATTTTCTGAACTGCAACCAAAATTTGATCCACTAGGCTACTGCATGTCAACAATCAAAAAGCATTTCATGAGTCTAACAGGGAAACCATCAGTGCTTGAGAATATCCACTCTCTAACTTCAAAGAGTCTCTTACTTAACTCCTTCTTTCAACTAGATGCCTGAGGGCAACACAGGTTTCCTGCATAGCCAAGAGCATCTCTAGCATCACCCACTGAGGGTTTGTGTTCACTCTGCATGGAGCAAAGGCTCCTAAGAGAAGCACAAAAAGTTAAACATCAGAATTCATTTGATACAAGTTATTCCTTCTCACAAAAGGATCTCATTTACCCATCACTGACTGACTCAATTCATTGGTGCTGTATTCTGAAATCCCTTGAAAAACCAAGTTGCTTTGGGAGAGAACAAACTCCTGACAGCCAAGAATGCAGGGCAGGCCTGGTAAATTCACCTGGAAGTTGTCCCCAGTCCACTTTACATCCATAACTACCATTATTTGTGGGAGGAAAAAGACAATCCCTAATTCTCCCCTCCATAGCATACCCCTGAGCATATCCTATACCATTCCATGAAGAAAAACTGGTTTGTTCCAAGTGGGAAACTTTCAGCAGCATATAAGGATGGAAATATATGTGAACACACATCCAGAGTGATCAGTTAGCAGGATGCTCTCTGCCCCTTTGTTTTTGTGTCATGGCAATATGCTGCCCTCAAGGCCTTGCAGAGAGCTAGGCATTTTCTAATGGAGCTAAAGCTGGTGGTGCCCAGCTGGGCAGCAGCAAATGGGTAAGAGCCTGGGATGAAGCTGACTTGCAATGAAAGAAGGGTTTGGCATGAAAACCCAAAGCAAGAGAGTTTCAGAGAGCAATGCACCACAGACCTAGACATGTGGCAGGCTTTGTGGAGGAGCAGAAGGATGGGATACACTTCCTTACAAACTGTGGGTGGATTCATCTGTACAACAAGGACACCCATAGCTGAGGCAGGCAATGAGTTCCTTCCTCAGGCAGTGGACTACTCTTCTAGGCTGTGAAAAATTCCCTCTCAGATGAGCTGGGCCCTAAGAATATCTACTCCTTCTCCACCACCTGTACTGGGGAGGCTGAGGTGCTGAGCAGATGTAGGGATCTGCAGCACAAGTTTGCAATGTTAGGTGGGATGACTCCCACACAGCATGTCTGTGTCTCTCAGATCTCTTCCAGGCTACAAGTGCAAGCAGAGGCACGAGTGGCAGGCATCCAAGAGAAACCTTTGTCAAAATCTTATCCAGAAACACTTTTTGGGCTAAAGAGGCTGTTAATGTAAGTGTAATGGGGTCACTCTACACTTGCTATTGCCAAGAGAGACTAAGCTGTAGCTAATACCATGGTCCACAGGACAGCTAAGGCCAATGAATCCTATTTGTAAAGAGAGTGTCTACAGTTGCTCTAGTGGTAAAACTCCCTTTTCTTCTTCAGGAAATTGAATCTTAAGATGAGAAGCAAAAATGTCTTGGAAAACAAGACACATACAGAAAATATATCCTAAAACCACAACTCTTCCTCCCCTGCCCCCTGATGAAATCCATCAGTGAAGCAAAGCAGGAGAGGTGGCAGGATCATGCTCATCAGCTAGCTACTCTGGTAGACACAAGCATGCTTCCTATTTTCCAAGCTAGAGAGAGCTAATTTCCTGCTCTAGTCCTCCTTCCACAGTGGGAATTCCCAGATTCAGCTTTATTAAAGCTCTGCAGGATAATTCAATGGAACAAAGAACAACCACATCCTTAGCTTCTGAAATGTAGCTCTTTCTATGGCCTTGACACCCAAGGTTGGTTTTTTTTTCCCCCCACCATCTGAAATAATTGCAAGGACAAGATGACATTGTTTCCCAGAGTCCTCATTTATGACATTAATTAAGGCCATGGAAAGAATTCATGACTTCAGTAAAGAAACAGGAAATAGAAGCCTCAGACCCTTGTTCATCATTTCAGGTTTGGCAGTCCACAAACCTGAAACTACTCACATTAATGTCTGAGGCACCTTAATTTGTCCACATCACTGCAACCAGTCTGCATGTTGTCTCCTGTTCTAGCTCAGCCATTACTCTTAGTTTACTGCAGACATAAAGTGGAGACAGCTGAGCTAGTCACTCCAGGCTCTAAATAGTCAATGGAAAGAAACAGACACTTTTAGGGTGCAATTCATCTCATCTCTTTTATATGTTTGCCTTACAATGAGCTGCTTTTGCACTCCAGGCAACTGCATTTAGGTACCTGAGAACAACTCAAAAGGAGATGAGGAAGAAAACACAGAAGTGAAGCAGCAATTGAATTTCTACATAACCTCAAATGCAGCAGACACATTGTCCTAGAAATAAATCCACAGAGTATTTCAGGTTATGAAAGGGGGAAAAAAAAAAAAAAGACTGAAGGCCCAATAATGGCCTCAAGATTTCCAGATGAAGTTCTTCCCAAGCTGGAAATAGGGATGTCCTGCCCAGTGTTGTGCTGAGTATTCATGTTCATTGTACCTGCACTAGCACTTCATGCTAAAGCAAAGATGTGTTTGTTTTTTTATCTTCTCCAGTAGATAACATTTATTGGAAGACTAGGACTGGAATTGACTCCACCACTGAAATCATAGGGGAACAGAGCATCCCTTTAAAGAGCTTCCAAGGATTCATCTTTACTGGGCAAGAACATGGCATATACTTCAAAAAGCTAGCTTCAGTGGGTGTACAAATGCCAATTAAAGCATGAATGCCCAGCAGACAGGACTTCCAGTTAGAGACAGCACCTAAGCATGCTCTGAACTGCCACCATCAGCATCCAATGAGCCTGGCAAAGCAAGCACAGCTATCCTGCTTCCCTGCAACACCTCTCCACACCTGGCCCCTTCCAGAGCCCATCCAGACCACTGCAGCCATCCCTCTGTTTTGGAGTCATTTCCATGTTTAAATGACCATGTTTGCCCCAACTTGTCCTAGAAGGAAAAGCAGACAAATCTAATGCAAAGAGACAAGCAATCTGGTGAAGCAGTGCAGCTGTTTCATGACAACCATCACAGAGATCTCTGCCCACATCTCCAGAGGATGTGTATCCAATGCTTTAAGAGGAGGCACTTCCACCACATTGCCTTGACTCTCAGTCCCTTGCTTGGCTTTAGGAAACCCACAACCTACCTCAGTTCATGAACTTCCCACATTCCCTGAGGAATTGCTGCTCTCAGGTCCAAGAAGTGGACAGGGATCACTCCTCCCCTCCTGGGCACAATGCTTCTCCTCCTTTTATCTCTTACTTCCTCCCCCCCTCCCAATGATTCCTATTCTTTCTTCTCTTCATCCTTCTTCTCTTTCCACCTTCTGAGATTCCACAGGGAGAGGAGAAACCAAGCAATGAGATCTCTGTGCTAATTCCAGCAGGGAATTAGGCAGAGGGAAAACAAGATCTGAAAGAGCTCAGAATGGGAAGAAATAATAGGGAAGAGAGACAGGAAGGAAGAGAAGAGACAAAAGGAAAGAAAACCAGAGAGAGAGATTTAGGAAAGGGACTAAGAGAGAAGAAAATTAGGTGGAAATAGAGCTGAAACTACTGTGAAGGAAAGGCAGAAATGAAGTGTTGAATAAGGAATAAAAGTGACAGGACCTGAGAAAAACATATTAAGGATGTTTCTGCAAGTGCTGCATTCTGCTGATAGGAAACATGGCCCCAGATAAGTGAGCAAAAGATGAGGAAAGACTTGATGGTTATTCAGCATAATTTTTCAGGGTGAGAGAATAGATGAGGCACAGTTTTGGGAGGAGGAATGCTGCTTGGATGCTTTATGTGGAGTAGGAAAATACACTGACTCTATTCCATGTGTATTTACAAGCTTTGCTGCCAGGTTTTGGAATATTTTTCCATACATTAATGTGATGTGCCTGTGGAGCTGATGGTTTTACACTGGAGGGGTGTGTTGACCAAAACATGTAAAAATGAGCAACAGAGAGCAGAGGAAGCAGCATTGTCATGTCTGCATGTAAAAATGAGCAACAGAGAGCAGAGGAAGCAGCATTGTCATGTCTGCTGAGCACTCTGCACAGGTGAAAGCAGAAGGTGCTGTTGCCCTGGCAGCCTGACTGTCATTTGGCTAAAGCTTGTCTGCATGTGGAAATATTCAGTCCTGGCTCTCCAGATGACAAGTTTGGGCTTCATATTTTACCCCAGGAGTAATTCAGTTTAGCCAATTCTGGAGGTGGGTTAAAATAAATCACACAAAGGCAGCAGTTGCTGAGAAGAATTCACTTAAGAGAGTGAGGTGAGGGAAGTGTGAGTGAAAAACAACTGTTTTGCTTGAAAAATCCACCCTTAGAGTGACCTTCTAATAGCCTTTAGTTGCCTTGCAGTGCTGGGAGCCCACAGCAAGCCTCCTGCACCAAGCAAGCCATTGCTATGGAGGTAGAGGTGCAAGCTTGGAGCCTTGCAAGGCTCTTCACTCATCTCCTATTTCTTTCTTCCTTCATTTTTGTTTCAAATGCTTTCCACCTGCCCCAGGATGCCTTGCCACTTGCATGTCACAGCATGCCAGGAGGAGGAGCACAGCATCACAGAGTGTTAGGGGTTGGGAGGGACCTCTGGACATCACCTAGGCCAACTCCCCTAGAATCAGAGAATCCTAGAAGAGTTCCAGCTGGAAGAGACCTTGGAGATCATGAGTGCAGCCTTTGTCCTAGCCCTAGCAACCTGCTAAATGATGCCTCCCAATGCAACATCTACCTGGCTCT
>VWZO01019915.1:488214-525547 GCA_013396975.1 Bucco capensis
CACACTGCCACCCAGCTTGCTGTCATCTGCACACTTGCTCAGGGTGCACTGCATCCCCTGGGCCAAGTCCTTGCTGAAGATGTTAAACAGGAGTGGCCCCAGCACTGAGCCTTGTGGGACCCCACTCGTGACTGGCTGCCAGCTGCATTGAACTCTGTTGATCAACTCCCTGCAAGATCTCTGGCCTTTTCTCTCTTGCAGGTTTGTGTGTGGATCTCCCCACAGCCTCCTTGGCTGGAGCAAGGTCTGAGTGGGTGTAATGCTGGCTTGCTGCCCTCAGTCCTTACCTCTGGGCTGGAGTAGTGCAGGGGCTTGCTGCCGTCGCTGGAGCTGGAGCTGCTTTCGCTCTCCGAGTCAGACTCGGAGCTGCTCTCGGATTCACTGGAGCTGCTGCTGCTGGAGCCCTTGCTGGAGAGTCCTGAGGCTTGGCTGTTGCACTGTGGCACCAGCAGGCTGCTTGTCCCCCAACACAGGCCAGCAGAGACGAGAAGAAAACAAGAGTAGAAAAAGACACATGTCAAAAGAGTGCTGGTGGTGGTGGCTGAGGGAGCACAGCTATGGGAATGCCTGGGAGCTTCTCTCTGCTGCTCAGATGCAGTGAGTTCAAGATTTCATTGCTGTCATTGTGGGGATGGCTGTGAAGAGTACAGGGCTAGCCTCCTAGCCATTGAAATCCACAGCCTTTGCCATCTCTTTTTCACCTGAGGGAAGGTCAAGTTTTCTCTTCAGCTGCTCTCCTTTCCTCACTCAACAGCATATTCAACATCTCAAACCTTCCAAACTAGAGCCTAGAAAGCAGCCCTGCCACTGATGAACACTGAAAGCAGGAGCTGAAGAAGGTGAACAGTCAAGAAACAGAGCTGAACTCCACAGTATCAGTCATTTCTAAGTAGTAATAGCCATAACAATAATAACACCAGATCCTCTTGGGAGATTCTGACCCCTCTGTTTTGTTCTGCACACTTCCTCCCCTATCCATAAGTGATGTGGTAACCTGTATGGACCAGCTAGAGATTGACAGCTGCAAGAGCTAAGGCTCCTGAGGACCTCAGGCTTGTGTTTTTGGCATGTCAGCAGAGCTCCCTGCCTTCTCAGAAGTTATGTCTGCATCCAAGTGTTTGCATTAGCAGGCCTGACAGCAAAAGATATGGATACTTCCCTGAAACAGTTGACCATGCCTCTTAAAAATATCCCAGCCATAAAGACTTGAGTGTGCAGTGTCCTGGGAAGTCACTCCAGCTTATTCCCCAGGCAATGGGAGATTGTTCCCTCTAGCAGGCTGTGTCCATGTTGATTTTAAAGCACCTGAATGGAGCTTATTAATTTTACCCCTGGCAAACTTCTCTGCAAACTAACCCAAAATTCCACTGTCAGGAATTTCAACCTGGAGTTGCCCTGCTTTCAATTGATTGCCCATACTTATTATTTCATCCTATTACTAACAGTTTCTGTTTTAGCTCCTTCTGATTTATTTCTCTGCCCTCAGAGGTGTCTGCAGCAACTTCTAATTTAGTCTCAAATGCAAACTTAATTAAATGGTTATTCACTTCCTTTCCCAGATCATTAATGGGATTGTTAAATAAAGCCCACCTGAAACACACTGGTACCCTAATAACCATCTCTTCCCCACTCCATTCACCAGTGTTTATCATTGCCCTTGTTTAGGCTCCATCAGTCCAAGATTGTAGTTCATGCAGTGGGATCCTAGAGATGCATTTGGGGAGAAATAAGAGCTAATAAATAATTACAGTTGTGCTATGTTGAATTGTCTTTTACCTGCTAATGGTGCAAGCTGCTCCCTGCCACACATGCCAGGCACTTTCTGGGGCTGTGAATTGAGGCCAGGTCATCAGAGAGGCAGTTTCAACTCCACAATTCCCCACTGCCTCACACTTCCTAGCCCTATCCCTCTCTCCCCTAGCATATGCCAACCTTTCCCCCTCTGGACCACCTGTCTTGCACGAGCCAGTACTACTCCCACATCACCTTTACTCACAGCATCCTCCTCCTCCTTGCCTCTTTGTTAGGAAGCAGCACAGCTGCTCCAGAGGAGTTTTGGATTGCTTGGGGAATTGTGCTGCTGTTGGAGAGCTTTCTGCACCCACTGAGACACAGCAGGAACCAGGCAGTGCACAGAACCTCAACTGTGATCTCACCTTACTAATTAAAGCAATTCAAATGGGAAGGACCTTTATTTCCATCCTTGTAGCCATCAGGCAGGAGAAAGAGAGAGAGAGGCACCAGCAGAAGCTGATGCTCTGGCAGGATGGCTCAGGGCTACACATCTGCTAGCTCTTGGGAGGCAAGAGGTCAGTCCTCATGCAGCAAACATGCCAAGTGCAATGATGAGTGCCTCCACAGACTTGCCTTCTGCTACTTTTGTTGGTATTCATCAGAAGAAATAACCTCAGGTTGCACCAGGGGAGGTTCAGACTGGATATGAGGGAGAATTTCTTCCCTGAGAGGGTTCTCAGGCATTGGCCCAGGGAGGTGGTGGAATCACCATCCCTGGAACAGCTCAAAACCCATGTAAAGATTGTGTTTGGAGTCCTGGTTTAGTGACTGGAACAGCTCAAAACCCAGGCAGGGATTGTGTTTGGAGTCCTGGTTTAGTGGTGAGCACAGGAGTGTTGGGTGGATGCTTGGAGCTCTTTCCCAACCCTCCTGATTCTAGGATTCTCTTGCTCTAGCCAGGTAGGTGTGGTGAACACAAGATTTTTCAGGCAGCTGTTTGTCTAACAGTATTAAAGCACAGAGGCTCTGAAAAAGAAAGAGCTTATCAGCTTGTCCAACTTCTCCTTCCCAGAGCAAGGAGATTGCAGTTGTGTCCCTGCCTGGGGCCCAGGCACTTCTCCACTTGCACTGCTTGCCCAGCAAACTCTAGCTCCAAGTTGCTCCCTTCTATTAACAGATTACAGAGCATCCCTTGCTAATACAATACTGAGAGCTATACAAAGGCCATTGTGAGCAGGTTTTCTGGTTTTCATTTCTTTTTCTTCTTCAGGGACTCTGCAAAGGTAACTGGCTTTTCTGGCAGTGGCAGCTGAGGGAATGTCCAACAGTGTCCAACTCTCCCCAACAGCATTGTGACTGTTGCCTGAGAAGTTCTCCATCCTCCCAAACCATCTGCACATTTATGTCCTGCCCCTAGTGACTGTGGTTTCCATTCTGAAAGCAGCATTTTTGGTTGGCACTGACTGAAGTATTCAGATTTGCTCTAGAGGGGATGAGGGAGAGAAATCCTCACCCCCCCCAGGAATATTTCTTTCCTGTTGTGACATGAAATATTTTTCTAGCAATTGTTACTACAGCCATGGGTCTGAAATATCACTGTTGGACTCTTCACAAACATCTGGAAATCTATGTTAGCTTCTCTAATGGTAGCCAATATACCACAAAAATGGACCCTGCCATGGGGAGTCTGAATGCCCAAACCACTCAGCTCTTGCAGGGGTGACCAACCCTGCCTACCTTCAGTGTGTTATCCTTCCAAAAGCACTTGGATATCCTTGGACTGAACACAGCAGGCAAGTGACACAAATTTGAGTGTTTTCCACCTCTGCTAACTGAAAACATGAAACCAATGAACTGTCTGAGCTCTGTGGATTGTCACAACCTCCTGTTTATCCACCAAAGCCACAGCTAGTCCTTGCCAGGGTTGGCTCTTTGGGTTTGAACACACACACACAAATCCAAATGAGCCTGGGCATTTCCCTTTCTCCAGATAAAGGATTTCCCAGGAGTCTCTAGGAAACAGAGAAATGGTTTGATTCCTCATTCCTATCATGGATGAGGTCTGCAACAGGAGTTAGGATGAGTGAGAGCGCTGGAGGTTGTTTGGCTTGTCACAATGCATGATGCTCCTCTGAAAGCACTGCATTGCATCACCTTTGCACAGCCCAGCTGCCAAGAACAGGGCTCCTGGCCTCCACCTCCAGTCTAACCCTGTCCTTGGGAGCTGCTGAAATAGTTTGTGCTGACAAGACTGCAAGAATGCCAAGCTCAGGTAAATCAGGTCCCTTCAGAGACTCACACGTGCCCTCTGAGGTTAAACCAGAGCAGAATCACAGAACAGAAGCATGATGTTTGGAAAAGACCTTGGAGATCATCACTTGTGGCTTCATTGCCAGAATAATCACCAAAGACAAACAAATGGATTGGAAAGGCTGCTTAGGAAAACAAGCTATGAAGCTCATGAACACACACACATACATTCAATACACCCTCAGGAAAACTGAGGCTGGCAAGGAGCTATCTGCTCAAGGCCTGCTTGATACTGGAAGCAACACAATCAGAGCTCCCACCTTGAAGGGCTATGGGAGGAGAGAGAAGACAACTGCAAACAACCAAACCTTGGCTAAAAAAACCCCAAACCCCTCCTAAAATAACATGCCACCTACCAACTGACAGTGACATCTCTGTATCAACAGCTCCATCAGGAGGAGCATGGAGCAGAGTGGCTGAGATGGAAGGGTCCAACAGACCTGCAGCAGCAGCAGCAGTGTGGGGATGAAGTGGTAAGGCTGACAGCTGGCCTAGGAGCCTAGTGCCAGATTCCAGCCTCTGCTTCCCACTGCTGCCAAGTGTTTGCTTGTCACTGCAGACAAATGGAGCAGCAGCAGTGCTTTATTGGACCTGCTCGCCAAGGAAAAGAAAGCAACCCTGACTTCCTCAGTGTGTTTGTTGTTGACCTTGCTGAGTAAGAGCAGAAAAACTCTCTGGTCCAGGCAAGTTAACCCTTTAGTAGAAGAGGAGTGACAAGGTAAGTATAATTAGTCTCTTGATGGCTGGAAGTATGGTGACTTGAAAAGAGAAGGTGACAGGCACAGCCTAGGTGTGCTGTACTGGCCTTGGGACTTATCCTTGGACCAATGGCCTGGAGAATGATGAACAGCCTGCTGCCTCCAGTGTGAAACCTCTGCTACAGAGGCTTTTTGGGGGAGGGGAGAACAGGGGGCAGCAGTAAATTGTAAGTGGATGAAGTCCTTGAGAAGTTTCAGGCAGATGACACTGCTTTTGATTTCCCTCTGAGACCCAGGACAATGGCTTTTGTCAGTTTGCCTTCCTAGTACCCCAGAAGTTTTATTTTCCTCCCTTTTCTCCATCAATTTGCTCATGTTAGGAACAATCTGAGATCCCCTCTACTTGCAGTAGAGATATTCCTTCTAGCTGAGAATACAGCAAGTGATTTGATCTGTGAGGCACAGCTTCATCATGCTGCATCACACAACTCAGCTCTGCACACACTACACCTTACCTCAGAGGAGCTGAGAGAGATGAAATGGCCTCAAGTTGCACCAGGGGAGGTTTAGATTGGATGTCAGGAACAATTTCTTCACTGAAAGGGTTGTTAAGCATTGGCAAAGGTGTTTAAGATAAACATAAAGATGTTGTGCTTAGTGGCATGGTGGTGATGGTTGGACTTGATGCTCTTAGAGGTGTCTTCCAAGCTGAAGGATTCTGTGCTGAGTGGCCATGGAAAGAAGGGACAGCCTTTTGTACTCTCACTTCATCCTTTTGCCTCAGTCAGCAGAGCCCTAGCTCTGCCTGTGCCTTGCCAGAGCTCTCCCTGAGCTCCAGAGAGTCCAAACACAGATGAACTTGGGCAGATAAAATCACTAAGTACCATAATGGCTCTCCAAATGGGGACAATAAATTGCAGGCTGAGACAAACTCTCTCAGGTTTTACTGACTCTTAATGCTGCTGCTGCCAGCTTTAGTGTTACTCTTTGACTCAAGCCATATTCTGTGGGCTCCCCAAGGTCTTTTTGGCCTGTCAGCTCTAATCAATATGCTGCCTTCAGAAGGAGCTTGTTTGAAGGAGGTTTTGGACTCCTATTCCTTGTCAACATAGATCACAGCCTATGCAGAGCAGCATTTAGATGGTCTGTTAGCTGAATCCAAGTGCTCTCTTTCATGTGTTTCAAAAAGTGACAAATGCCTGGAAAAAAAAGGCATAGTTGTCCTACAGAAGAGATGAGGCAGAGTCAGGAACTTAGAGAGCCCAGAAAAGATGTTAAAAGCTAGTTAGTTTGAGATCAGTTCAAGACTTACTTAGAAAAGGTTCTCCAGCAACACACAGACGATCTGAATATTTATTGGAATAAAAAGACTTGCCCAGGATATGCTGTTTCCCTTTTATTTACATCCTAGCTCAAAATAAAGGAGGTTTTAAACCATTTTTCAGCTGTTGAATACTTGCCTGGGGCACAGCCTTAGGTTTTCAGGGAAAGGAACTTCTCCCATTCTGACCAGGCTCAAATCCTTGATCCCTTATTCTGGCTTAGTATCACTGCACTTTCCAGCTTGGATTGGAGCAGCCACAAGTGCTCCTGGAGAGCAGATGCCATGAAGATGATGAAGAGATTGGAGCACCTTTCACCTGAGGAGAGGCTGAGGTGACAGGGAGGGATAAACAGCTGATAGGAGGAAGGAAAGACAGAGGCAGGCTCTTCTCAGTGGTGCCAAGAACAAGATGCCAAGGCCATCAGATGCCTTCTAGCCTCAGCCATCCTGTGACCCTATGGCACTAGCTTAGGTGCTCTCTGAGAACACAGTGGGGAATGAAGCCCATCCAAGAAGATAAGGTGGATAACTACCTGGGCACTGAATTGTCCCTGAGCTCTACTGACTCTAAGCTCCCCTATGAGATGATAAAGCTCACTCAGATGGCTACACAAGCCATTGCAGTGTAGACTTGCTCTTGGGCATGGCCACTCAGCACAGAATCCTTCAGCTTGGAAGACACCTCTAAGAGCATCAAGTCCAACCATCACCACCATGCCACTAAGCACAACATCTTTATGTTTATCTTAACCACCTTTGCCAATGCTTAACAACCCTTTCAGTGAAGAAATTGTTCCTGACATCCAATCTAAACCTCCCTTGGTGCAACTTGAAGCCATTTCATCTCTCTCAGTTCCTCTGAGGTAAGGTGTAGTGTGTGCAGAGCTGAGTTGTGTGATGCAGCATGATGAAGCTGTGCCTCACAGATCAAATCACTTGCTGTATTCTCAGCTAGAAGGATTCCTGGGAAATCCTTTACCTGGAGAAAGGGAAATGCCCAGGCTCATTTGGATTTGTGTGTGTGTGTTCAAACCCAAAGAGCCAACCCTGGCAAGGACTAGCTGTGGCTTTGGTGGATAAACAGGAGGTTGTGACAATCCACAGAGCTCAGACAGTTCATTGGTTTCATGTTTTCAGTTAGCAGAGGTGGAAAACACTCAAATTTGTGCCACTTGCCTGCTGTGTTCAGTCCAAGGATATCCAAGTGCTTTTGGAAGGATAACACACTGAAGGTAGGCAGGGTTGGTCACCCCTGCAAGAGCTGAGTGGTTTGGGCATTCAGACTCCCCATGGCAGGGCTAACACAGGAGCACAGGCTCCTCGTGCCCACTGGCAGCTCTGCCTACTGCTCCATCCTTCTGCATGCTTGTCAGAGTCCGATGGACTCTGGGGCTGTCACTGTGTTCATTTGCTGCATTGGGGGTTATCTTACAGCAGGTGAAAGGTGCAGCAGCTGCAGGCTGCAAAACTTGCACATTATCACAGAACCATTCAGGTTGGAAGAGATCTCTCAGCTCATCAAGTCCACCCACACCTCTCACTAAACCATGGCCCTAAGGAGAGCATCTATACAGGCATTTGTTGTTTCCAAACATGGTCAGAAGGCTCTGAGGCAGCCCAGCAGGTCATGCTTTTATTTACCTGCACTTTAGAGCATCTTCCTCCTCCTCTAGAAGCTTGCTTCCCATTTTTTTTTGGCAGCATGTCTCAGGTGCAGTTGCCTGTGCCCAAGTGCTGACAATGCCAAGGCACTGAGAGCTGCAAAATCCTTCCTTTCTGAGCTCAAGAGGACAAAAAGCTCATCATGAAATAACAGCCTAATGTGGCCATTGTAGCTCTGCTGCTCATAAATCACATTCTGAAGCTGGCAATTGCAGGGTAATTAGGAGGAGAGGAGCTTTCCTGCAGGAGCATATATTTCCATCCTCTGCTTGCCTGACACACTCCAGTTTAATTCTTCCTTTGTTCACTCAGCTCACAGAATGGCAATTACCAAAGGTGAGAGCCTGGTGGCACTTGCTGAATCATGAAGAGACTTGGCACAGAAAGGGGAGAGAGAAAAAAAGGACAAGTATCACTAGTTATTAAAATGATTTGGAATTAGAGGGACCATTGCAAGCATTGCTTTTGCACCTACCCTTGTGAATACTGTCCAGTAACACTGCTGTGGATAAAGTTTAGGAAGATGGTTTGGGATGGGAGGTGATGCCACAGCTCTGCTCACCAACAGCCATGGGATTTTTAAGCTCTCCTTCCTTCTTTGGCCCTGCCAGAGAGGCACAGGAAACAGAGCAGCAATTCCCATTGGAGATGGCCAGAAGAAGGTTTCTTCCCATGATTAAAACAGATGATTTCCTTCACCTAAGAGCCTCTGAGGAGCATAAATCACACACAAAAAACATCAAAGCAAGTCAGAAGTTTGCCAAAGGGACTGCTGGGGTTTCCTTGGGAGATTTCCATCTTGAAGGAGTCTCCCCAGTTCACTTTCCTTCTCAAAACAATTCCATATGTCTGTGGATTCCTTGGGCTTGTCTGAGTTTTTGTTGTCAAGGGTTTTAAAGAACCAATATCACAGTTATTTAAGCTAAAGCTAGACAGTAACACAAATCACTGGGATGATCTCATGCACTAAGACTTTGCAGACTTGCTCAGTGCTCTCCAGGGTTGGACAACATGAGCCTAGATGCAAAGAAAAACAATACAGCCAACTGGAAAAGAGACTAAAAGTAATGCACTGCAATGGCAGCAGCTAACTCTTCCTGTTGCCATCCCTGCTTTTCCACCATGGCCAGTGTGGCAGGAGAATGAAGGGCTGTGAGAGACACTCAAGTAGCCCTGAGAAAACTGGTTAAGGATGATTGGAATTCAGCTGAGCAAAAAGCACAAAGGTCACTTGTGGTTTTTGAGTCCAAGTCACCAGGGTAAGCTGTGCAAGGATTCATAGCAGCTCCCTAACTTAAAGAAGTGACCTCAGCACAAGGCTCTCATGACACATACTGTGAGGTTGGGGCTGTCCTGTCAGAGACAGGAGTTGGATTCAATGATCCTTCCAATTCAGCACATTCTGGGACTGAGCTTTAACAGAGCAAGATGCTGTTCTGTGAATCCCTGCAGCAGGCACAGGAGGAGGAGGAGGAGGAGAGCTGAGGGTGAGCCAACAGCTTGAGGAGCCCCAAATTAGCTCCTTCTGAGAGCTCTTATCTTTCAATCGTTCTATTCCAAACAAGTAGGCTACAGCTTTCACACCAGAAGCCCAGCACTGCTCTTCTCTTCCCACAAGTCCTGGGAGGGATTAGGATGAGGAGGGGTTGGCACCCCAAAGGTTTCAAAGTGGGGTAAAGAAGAGAGCTTGTTCAGCAGACTGGGACTCTGCCAGGCTTTGACAAAACTCCTCATCTTCTCAACCTCAGCTCTTTGAGCCATTTTCTTCTTTATTGAGCAGAGGACAAGCTCTAGCTTTACCAAGTGAAAAGAATAGAGGGAGAAGTTGGGAATTGCCAGGAAGCCTGGGAAAAGACCTCCACGCAGCCCAGATTTCATCCCATGTTTTCCTGTTGACCTCACAGGCTCTGAACACAAGAGCTGTGAGTCCATTAAAGAAAGGCCCCAGTCTCATTTGCTCCTCTGAACATTGGCAATATGTTATGGGGACAATATCCATGCTTGAAAAGGGAAAAAGTGCAGCAGTGTCCCCGTGCCCTGGAGGTTTTGTCTGGTGCAATGCTGTTTAACCAGAGCCTTACAATGGCCACACAAGATTTATAGTAGGTCATGACCAGATCTCTTTTCAGGGCAAGGTTTGAAAAGTCCATTTATCTCAAAATTTAGAAGAAAAAAAAAAACCCAAAGAGTCTGGTAATTCTCCAAGATTTTTCCTCTTCCTTCAGGCAACTATTTTTTTTGCCTGGCCAGAGTTTCTAAAGCCTCCTCAAGAGCCCTTTTAATGTGGGAAATATTGTCCTAGTGTCTGCTATCAAAGGACTAATCCTGAAGATACAAATAGTTACAAACTCCACGTGGTCAGCATCAAGCTTATTAAGCTTTAGGAAAAGGGACATCATGACCTTAAAAGAAGTGGCTTCAGGCAATCAGGATTTGAAGGCATTGTTAGGAGGGAAGAGTTTGAGGGTTAGTGGAGGGAATTGAAAGGAGAAGATTCAAGGTGTAGACAGAAAATCCCAGACTGGAAGGGACCTCTGGAGATCATCTAGCCCAACCTCTCTGCAAGAGCAGGAGATCCTAGAGCAGGATGGGATCCAGAGGCATTGGCAAACCTTCCAGCAGTGCTTGGGTAACCTCTCCCAGCTCAGGACACTGCAGGGAGGTAGGGATGTGATTTCCAAAGAGTGTGAACACTGGCAGAAAGCTGGCAAAATCAAGGAAGCTCTTGGATTTTGTACCAGTGGAAAATGTGTTCACTGAGGTTTAAAACAGAGCCCAAAGCCTCCAGTCAGTGTGAAGAAAGAATCATTGCTAGCATGCACCACTGATGAACCACAACAAGAGTTCTGGTGGGACTCAGATGGTTCCAAACAATTATGTGATTTAAGCTCTCATTTCATGCAGGGAAAAAACCATCTCAATCAAGCTAAACCAGTAACTTGTCATTTTTCTATTTACTTTTCCCATTTACCATGAAAAAAAAAGCTCCCTGCTGCCACAAGCTTCTTGGGTAAACCAAAAGGTTTGCATCCCAAGGCAATTTGTCTGAGCTGGCTGGGAAGTGTATAAACATCCCTCCTCCTCCTCCTGATGTCTCCATGAAAAGACCTTCCACATGCATGGAAGAAGTATTCCTCTTTGCCCAGCTCAAGCTCTCCAGCTAGGGATAACATTCCTTGCTTGCCCAAAATTCCTAAGCATTTGGCTTTGGCTTTTGGGTATAGCAGGAATGTGGTGCTTTGGAAGCTCTGCAGGACACAGACATTCTCCAAACTCCTTGCTTCAGCAGGTGAGCAAGGCACAGAAAGAAAGGAGGTTTGGGGTAAGACCTTTGCAAGCTTTAGAGACTCCAGGATTCTGGGAGAAAGAAGAAGGGCAGACTGGAAGATTATCCCCTTCACAGGTTTCTCAGTAGGAATTTGGTTACAAGGCAGCTGGTGGTCCTCAAGATGGTTAAGTTTTTGGCCCCAAATCATGGTTATCAATGAGATGGTCTACATGCCCTTGTACTGAGCACTGGTGAGGCCACAGCCTGAATACTGGGCTCACTTTTGGGGCCCTCACTCTACACTCTTACCCCATTGCTGAAATCAGAAAGGCATCAAGTTATCAACTAACTGTCCTCTTCCAATAAAGCAAGTTTTGGCTCCTGGAGTTACTCCAATCCCTTTTGTTTTACGACATGATCCTTGCCTACAGAGACTGTCACCTCATGTTCAAGTCTCTCTGAAGTAATATCAGTAATAAGGAAAGCAGGATTCATGAACAAATTGGCTGCCCACAGCTCAGGCCTGGGGACAGATGGCAGTGGTGTGCAGAGCATCCAGCCAGCAGCCCTTGAAGCCACTGCTGCTTTGACCTGTGCTGATGAAGATGGACAGACAGCTTAGACAAGATGATGCCTCCAAGGCTCCTAAAAATGGACAAGTTTCCCAACTGCAAACTGATTTTTCAAAGACAATTACCTGCACAATTTCACTGGATAGCTATTTCTGCCTTGCAGCTTTCAGATCAGGAACATTCATTCATTCATGGATTTTTGCTGTTTCTCTTATTCTCACTCTCTCTCTTATTTCTTTCACCCCTGATACACACATTAAAAAAACCCACTCTCACACTTCTTGGACTAGGTGATTTATTCCCAAGGAATTAAATGACATTTTTATAAGCCTGTGTTACCACAAATGATAGCTGAAGATTTGCTGAAGAAATGAATTCCTGATCTGCTGTGGTGAAGCTTCCTCCCTAGCCCTGCCCTGCCTCTGTCTCTCCAAAGCAGATGGAAGCAGTCCAGCAGCATGATTAACTTCTTAGTCCCTGCAATTTCCTATTGCTCTACTTGCCCTACATTTCAGGATTGACCTCCTGGCTTCACTGCAAAAAAGCACAGTTGCTCAGCTTGATAAATCACCCCAATACTTTTTTTGATCACAGTTATCTACTCTTTCCTACATCCCCAGTGAGGTTAATGATATGCTGAGGCACTTCCCATGCTGCACACATATTCCCTCCTCATCCCAACAGCACTTTGCATATCCTTCAAGCTGCCAGCCAGCACTAGGACCTCTTTGCTCCTTATTAATACAGCAAAGACCACAGACCTGCACCTTGTTTCTTTTCCCCTCTGTGTTAGTTCTGTAATTATCCACACAGTGATTCTGAACAGGCCTAGCAAGCCAAAGATAACATCCAGCAGCAAAGAGACAAGTGCTTCAGATCCTGCTCACAACTTAAAGAAAGGCAAACAGAGTCCCAGTTTTACAGAGAGATCTGCTCCTTCTCACACCAAGCCTCTTCTTTCCAAGCCTCTCTTCACTATCCACAACATTCTCCAATCCTGGAGGGATTATCCTATATACAACAGCTAGCATGACTCTTCCTCTGGAACCAGGAGGGCTGAAAACCTCCAGAGCATTTCCAGCAGCAGTTGTCCTTTGCTACCCTGGGCAAGCTGTGGGACACCAGCACTGCCAAAGAGCCAAGCTTCCATGGGAGGCATCCCTGCTGAATCCTAGAATGGTTTGGCTTGGAAGGGAGCTCTGGAGCTCATCTAGTCCAATCCCCCTGCAGTGGGCAGGGACATCCCCAACTAGAGCAGCTTGCCCAGAGCCCTGGCAAGCCTCACCTGCAATGCCTCCAGGGATGGGAACTCAACCACCTCCCTGGGCAACCTGTTGCAGTGTTCCACCNTTGCAGGTTATTGTCTTTCTCCTCTCCAGGATAAGCCAGTAAGGCCAGGCAGTGCTCTGACACTGAGAGGGCTGGTTACCCAGAGCCATCAGCTCAAGCCTCTGTGGCCAGGCTGCTATTTGAGTCACTGTGCTGAGAAGCTGACCACAGAGAGTCTCAGGTGGAGAACTCTCACAGTGTGATGCTCTTGAGCCCTCAGTCCAACACAAACACGAGCATGTGAGTGACACAAAGCACACTGAGTGGTTTTGTTAGCTGCCACTGGACTGTTTACTTACTTCAGGCTATCACAAGCTGAACTGCTTCCCTTAATCCAGCTCAAGCAGATACTTGAGAACAAAACCTGCTTAGGCTCAGCCCACTGGAAGTTTTAAGGCTGCTTGGCCAGTTGCCTTCCCTGCTTTAAGTGATCTATTAAAAGTCTAAATTGCCTCTGATTGTTGCCTTAATACTTTACAGGCAGCCACTAACCCAAAGGGTTTATCTCTCCCTTCCCTCTCAGCATCCCAAACCCTTCAGCAGACCCACGTGGCCTTACTCTACACTACAGAGAAATAAAAGCAGCTAGGGGAAATAAAAGTGCCCTAGGACCACTGTAAATCTCTGCTTCATGGAAAAAAAATGTCATCTTGCCCATGGACATGAGCTGTGAGTGAACTGAAGGTGTGGAGGAAGCAGTGTGTGGGCTCTGCAGCAGCAAGAAGAACAAAAGAATCCTAATGAGTGTTGTGCTTGGCTGTGATTACAAACAGCTGTAATTTACAGCTGGACATTCTCCACTCCAAGGGGATCCAGCAAGCAAGTGCTTCTGGGTTAGTGGAACAAAAAAATGAGCTTTTCACTTCAGCCTTCAGGTCAGAGTTCTGGGACCATGGGAGTCAAGAATAAAATCTACTTAGCTCTGTGGGATTTAGCAGGTTTAAGACCTGGCTTCAGCACACTGCTTACTGTTCAACAACAACAGAACACCCTGAATATTTAAGTTACACACATTTTTCCTCACTGGAAAGCTGAGTGGATTATGAGAGGCAGGCAATTGAAGATCTGCTAGCACTCTATCATTAAGGTCTAGGAGTTAAGTCCTTGCTCTTCTGTGTCCCACAATCTGTATAGCTGAACCACTGCACTAATAGCACAATGCAACTAAAGCCAGGCTGTGCTGTATAAACACCCAAGGTTCTTCATGGCACTGGGAGAAGCTCATGGGGCCAGTGCATCTCTCCTGGCAAAAGCAGGTTGCTGGGAGCAGCAAAGCTGTTTCAGGCAAGCTTCTGGGTCACTAATCTTTGTGTTGGCACATAAATCTGCTGAGGGTTACTGTGTCACTCTGAACACAAGGCTGAGTGCAAGACACTAAAGAAATCAATGGCTACAGGTTGAGAAACTCTCTCTTTTGTGTTCCCACATTCAGTTGAGCTAACTGTTACCTTTTTAACAGAACCTGACAGCAAAAACTGCACCAACAACTGCTGGAGAAGATGTTTTCCCAAGAGAGAATGAGCCAAATCAGCTTTCTTTAAGCTGCCATCTCCCCTGGGGCTGGGAAGTGCTGGGATGTCACCAGGAGCTCTTAGTTGCTGCTGGGACACAAGTCATGAGCAGCAACACCCTAAGCATCCTCACTCCAGCCAAGACCAGACACAAACTGCAGTCACTGAGGGGTTTTTGGTCCTCCTGAGGTTATGGGGGGCAGGAAGGCATCCCCAGAGTGCTCCCACAGCCTTCCCAGCCCCTTTCCCAGAAGGAGAGGAGGAGGGTGCCCAACAGCCAAATGTCTGCAGAGCAGCTGGGAAAGCTGTAGCCTCCAGGCATGCTTTTAGGGGCAGAGAGGGGAATATCTGATCAGCAATCCTACACCTGAGGTGTGACAGGCAACCTTTTAAGCCTTTTTGCCCTGAAGGTGAGGGCAGCCTGCTCCCAGCTCCCTCACCAGCCCAGATGAGGTAGGGACCATCTATCCATCACCACCACTTCTCTTTCTAGGGGAGACAGAAAGCAGACTGTGGGGTTTGGGGCTTGACAACTACCTCCAGGGCAACTTGTGTAGGAATGTTCCTCCTTCATCCCAGGGGAAGAATTCTAAGGAATAAATCAACCACCCCAAGCTTCCTTTGGTCATGGCATTGTCCCCTGCAAGGGCAAGAGCTGCTTTGCCTTTGGGGAGAGTTTGCCCACCTCCAGGGAGAGAGGCACAATGCTGCCTCTGACTCCTCTTCATCCCACTCAGAGCAAACCCTTGTGTCCCACCAGAGATTTCACCCACCCCCCACACACATTCCACTTGGGAATCCTTTTTTTTTTTTTTTTTTCCCTAAAGGATNTTTTTTTTTTTTCCTAAAGGATGGAGAGGGAAAGAAATTCTCCACAAAACACTGTTTGTAAACTTAGCGACTGGGAAGGTCGATGATTTTGGCAGTCTTGAGCCTCCTAGCAGAGAGAAATGTTATTCATCCATGCACAAGATATAATTCAGCCTAAGTGACAGGCTGTGCTCTGGAGAAATCCTGGCCTGAGCTGCCTTGCAGAGTCAATTACTGCTTATTCCCAGGGAGGAGGGGGGCATGGGGCCAGCCAGAGCAGAGGGAGCTGCCAACAAGGCATGGGGAGATTTACTCTGTGTCAGCCTGCATGACACAGTGCCTCATTTGTGGATCAATGTAAATCTGCTCCTGCCTGCCTTTTTTTTTTCTATTTCCCACACAGGCACTAAAATGTACACACTCTGTCCTCCCCCTGCCCCTGAAACTGGGAAAGAAATCAGGAGTGTCTTAGAAAGCTGCTTTCTATTTCAATCAATCCTCTTTCATACAAGTCATTTAAGGTAAATACCTGGGCAGACCTACAGCCCAACTATAACATTTACTATGGCCCAAATCCTGAATTCCTCACTTGGGCAAGTTTCCCCATTGAACTTCATGGCTTTTTTTTTTATGCTGAAGGCTGCTAAGGATTTGCAACCCTGCTTCTCTGCCTGCAGCACTGAAAAGGAGTGAAAAGGAATTAAATTTCTCCAAAATACCCAAACTTAAGGGGTAAAATAAAAAAATAAAATCAAATGCATTGGTTTTTTGTGCAGAGAATCTCATCCAAAGAATAATTCCCAGGGAAAGGATTTGCAAAGAGTCAAATAACTGAAGTACTTCTTGCTGAGAAATGAGCTCAGATCTCAGCCAGCTTGAGAGCTGGGAATTTACTGCCTCATTCATTGCCTTCTCCACTCAGTTGCCTATCTCTTGTCTGCTATCACAACAAGGGATTCTTGCATACCCTCTATGAAATACAAGGCTGTGATTCTGGGCACTACTAAAGCTCCACACATGCATGACAAATGCAAGCATGCAAGATGTTTCACATCCCCAGCTCGCTGCTCCTTTGGGGCCGAGAAGCCGCTCACGAGTTCTCGGCCACCATCAAGAGAGCTCAGTGTTTGAGCAAGCAACTGAGAGTTCATAAAAATGACAAAAGGTACCTGTCAGAGAGACCACGGAGAGCAGATCTCTGGGCTGCCTGCTGGAAGAAAGGGCAGAGATGTTTATTTTTGTATTCTGACTTGAAAACTACCAAGCAGAATCACCGCGTTCAAAAGCAACCAAGCCCACATCGCGCACACAGAGTTTTTGTCACGTGCCCCAAAAAGGTTCCAACTAACAGCAAAATAGCAGACAGCCTAGAGCCAAAAGGCCATCCCAGCCTAAGAAATGTAAAGAACACTTTGTTAAATCTGCCCTAACCCAGAAGATTGTCCAAGCCCCACATGGTATTTCAGGGCTGAACTACTCTGAGATGATTGCGGCTGCGTTCTCTGCCTTCCCCTCTCCCCTCTCCTTTACCATCAGTCTCCTCCCATTCTTCCAAACATCACAGCTTTGGCTCCTTTGCTGTTGAAGCTATCATTCTAAGTTTGGCAAAGCTTGCCAGTGCTGTTGCAGCCTCTCCAGGAGCTCTGCCACCTTAACGTGCTGGCAGCTTCTGACCACACACTCTACAACTGACCTGCTACTCCTTTACTCCTCCGCTTTTTTTTCCCCCTAGTACAACTCTTTGGCTGGGGTGAGGAAGCATTGGGGCTTGTTCTTGTGTTCACCAGCAGGTCTGGGAAGAGAAATTGTAGCTCTCAAGTTTAATAGGACTCCCAAGCCTATCCCTGAGCTAGTTTGCCACTTTATTATTATTATTCTTTGCCCTCCTTCAATCATTTCAAGCAGTGTGATTCATGCCTTTGGCACAGTAACCAGCTGCTAAGCAAAGATGAAATCCATAATGCTTTCAAAAGCCACTTTAAAGCCTTCATTCTACTTGAGGCTGCTCAGAGGATTCCCTTCCCAGCTGTACCTATCCAGGCTGTGCCTCACCTTGGCACAGAAGAGACACAAAGCTAAGCAGTACAGAGAGGTAAGGAGCAGGGAATTAAACAAACACTGATTTTCTCTTTGATTTTCTCTTTTCTCCCTGGCTTCTCAGGCTGCTGGGAGCTGTATCCCTATTCCTGAACAAGCTGCATGGCTTGCAGGCATCTTACCAAGCACCAGAGAGCATGGAGGTAAAAGGTTGCTGACAGGCTGCAAAGGAAAATCTGACTTGTAGCTGCAGTTAGGGAGAACATCACAGGAAGGTGTGAAAAGATCCCCTGGCTGGATCCCTGCACATCTGACAGGAATGGAGAAATCCTTGCTTTTGGAGGCAGGATTTAGAGTGGCAAGAAAGCTGCTCCTGGACCTTACAGAGACCACAAGAGATCCAAGTCCCTACCATGGGGAGAGATGTGAGGTATCACTCTTGTATTTCCCTAAAATCCCTAATTTTGAGAGAAGGAGAAGAGCTGGACACTTTCTCTTGCAGTCTGGATGAGAGGTGACCTCAGAAGGGATGAGGAGAGGACTCCTCACCTGCTTGGTGTGCTAACCAAGCCAGGCCATGCTGCTACCAGCTTCACTTGCCATCTTGGTCCATCCAGCTGCTGACAGCTTTGATTCCTTCTTGGTGAGACAGTGAGTTGAGAGGACAGGTAGGGCAGCAGAGAGAAATGCCCAAGTGCTTTTCAGGGAGATCATTCCACTTTTTCAATTAGCCTTGGATTTTCAGTCCTTTCATGATGTCCTTTACCAGGATGCAGTGCAGAGTGCATGAGGCACCTCACTCTGTCCTTGCTGGTCACTCCCTCTGTAAATGAGAATATTGACTCCTTTCTCCCAGGGCTTGAAACTGCAGCCCTGTTTAATTGGATATTTGTGTGCCCCCCTGAGCTGGGAATGGCCTCACTGTTAAATGATGGGGGAATGAGCTCCAGTTGCAAGTTTATTCTCCTCCCTGGAGAAGGAGATCTATTGCCTGCAATGAAAGGCAGTTAGCAACTAGCTGGCAATTTGACTTCTAGCCTGTCTTGGTCCTCTCTCTCCTGGAGAAAGTGAGCTGTTGTAATTAAAGGTAGTTAGCAGTTCCCTAGTAAGTAGAAATACAGCCACTAATTACAGTCTGCTCTCCTGTTCCCCTGCTAGAGGACTGAGCTGCTCAGCTTAGCAGGAAATACCTGTCCCTGGCTTCTGGCTAACAGGTTTTTTTGGTGACCTCATTCAAACTCATTCCTGCATCTCCACAGAGGGTCATGAGCCAGACTCCTTGGCTACAGACAGAGCTTTCTGTGACTGATGGTGTTTTTAATATGCTGCTATTCTCCATGTAACAATGCAAGCAAAGGGGTGGTGCTCAGCATCACAGACTGCCTGCATGAGCGTTTTTTAATAGCTTGATTTTGATTGTGCTATTCAATTTGCATTTTATTTTACACCATTAACAACTTGACTGAGGCCAACTCATCATTCATCCAGAAAGATGAGAGTATGTCCTACAGCCTTTATTATTCCTGGAAGGAACTGACTATGCTACTTCTAGAAATTAGGGAGAAGAAGTAATTCTGTTGCTGACACAAGATCTCCAAGCCCCTCCAACTAAAATCTGCTTTATGGGAAGCTTCATATTCTCTTGAGAAGTGACTGAGTGTTCACAAGCAATGAGGATAATCCTGAATTTCCAGTTCTTGGCATCAGTGGGGTTACTGAGGGAGGAAGGTTCTCAGTAGGAACATGGACACTGGAGGCCAACCCACCACATAATAACTTTAATGCTGAGTAGGAAGCAGAGAAAGGGAAAAAAAAACCCTACTCAGATATCTTGGGCTAGAAAAACCAGCCACAGTAAAGGAGATCAACTACTCAGTTTTAGTACATCAAGAGTTGTAAATTACAGGACACCAGCTGCTTAGACATCTTTGACCCTCACCTGAGTTGGCTCCAGATACATTTAGGGCAAAGTTTCATTGATCTGCCTATAGTTCATGAATCATTGATGAAAGATTCTAACTGTACCCCAAGTCTACAAGTTTTCATCCAGCAGTAATCAGCTCCTCAATCTCCAGAGATTGCATCTCCTTTCTCCAGCATTTATTGCCATCAGCCAGAGCTTGGGAACATAATCAGCAGATATTCAGGTTGCAAGGTGTGTTAAAGGAGCTCCCAACATTACCTCAAGTGTCACAAGTGGCAATCTGTTGTTGAAGGGAAATCAAAGAGGAAATGAAATACTTTCAGTGTCACTGGGGCTGAGCAGTGAGCACAACAGGCTGAATGCAGCTCTTGAGTGCTGAGAGTGGGCAACAGAAATCTCTCCTTTTTTTTCCCCTTCTTTCTTAATCTGTCTGGAGCAGAATTGCTTCCCAAAGTGCTGGGCTTGCAGGCATTTTAGGATAAGAAGCAACTGAGAACTGCTGGGTTTGGCTGAGTGGCTGCCTGGGGATGTATTTTCCTGTAACTCACCCACAGTGGCCAATAAAAGCCACAATAAACTGACCTTTGGCAGATTCAGACACTTTGCTTTCCATTATTCCTGCCCTGTGGGTGAATCCCTGTTATCCTGAGCAAGCTGAAGCTCCACCAGGGATGCCAGAGCCTTGACTGCAATGGTGCAAGTGGACACAAGGTGAGAATGTGAAGTCAGGAGTCAATTGCATTGCTTCCAGAGAACTTCTTTGTCCTCCTCAGGTGCTAAGTGTTTTCTGCTTCAGATATAAGAGTTGTCATGGAACTAGAGCAAAGCTTCTGGAGAATCCTCTTATGGTGATCCCACCTCAATCCAAGCACAGGTATGGGGTTTTTTTTTACCTTCTCTGTTAAGACATGAGTTCAGTCCAACTGTGTTTAGAGGCATCTGCTTGTGCTGCAAGTTCTGCTTTTGCCTGTGAGATGGAGCTCACAACTCCTCAAGCTGTGTCAGCCAGCACTGAATCCAAGATCATCCAGTCCAACCATCAACCTANGCCTTCCAGCCTCACAACTCCTCAAGCTGTGTCAGACAGCACAGAATCAGTAAGGTTGGAAGAGACATCCAAGATCATCCAGTCCAACCATCAACCTACCAGCCCCATGGCCCTAAGGACCACATCTAGATGTCTCTTCAACCCCTGCAGGGATGGTGACTCCAGCACCTCCCTGGGCAGCCTGAACAACTCTTTCAGGGAAGAAATTCCTCCTGACATCCAATCTAAACCTCCCCTGAGCCAACCCTGCTGCAGAGCAGCTAAGTTCACTGCGTGGATATCTTGCACTCCAGAGCATCTTTCAGGATGTGTGAGGCATCCTTCTCCCTCACTGAAACACTCTTAAGTTTTTTGGAGCTGCAGAGTGTTGCAGGGATGTTCTCAGCAGGGCTCAAAGCAGAAGGAATGAAACCTTCTTGCTCCTGTGGCCTTGCCTTGTTTCAATGACTGCTGAGTGGCTTGTGGCCACAAGAAGCTGCCTGAGGAGCTCAGGTCAGGCAATTTATTCTAAGTGCTTCCTAAATTGCCTCCTCTCACTGCATTATTCTGCACTCCTGGCTGTTCCCAGAGGCTTGCTTGGAGGATTGCTTCCCGGTGTGGATTTCTGAGGGATTGAAAAATCACTTGTTAACTGCAGTTGGGAGTGTTTCTCTGTAAACTTGCAATAGGAATGTGTGAATGTGAGTGTCACTGTCTAGTTGATAGTCATTTAAAGATTTACAGGCTGTAAAACTTAGAAGGATCTCCATTCCTTCCCCTTTTGGAGTTGGTTATCACCAGAGCCACATCTCTGAAGGAACTATAAACTCCTTTCTGGATTTCAGACCTTTCAACACCTCAGTATTCATTTTCACCCTGGAGTTTTACTGCTAGCTTTCTGGCTTACATGGTTCTTTCTCCTCTGCTTTACCCATTAATCCCAATTAATCTTCAGGGGCAGCACAGTGACTTGAACATGGCACTTGGGAGTGAAAGACCCAAGTGCTAATCCTGACCTTGCCACATGGCTTCAAACCAGCCACATGTCAGGCTCAGCCTCCCTGCCCCTTCCACAGAGGAGAATTCTTCCTTGGCTCTGCTTAAACTCCTCTCAGGGGCATTGCAGGAAGTAGTTAATGCTTCTTAAGTGATCTGCATCTCCAAATTGCTGTATAATCAGCATGGGTATATAGCTGTAAATGTTAAGTCTTCTGCCCTGCATCTGCTCTGCTTTCTCCTGCAGCTATTCCAAGGAGATGTGTTTAAGGAAGCTCACAAGGGGAAATGGCTTCAAGTTGCACCAGGGAAGGTTCAGATTAGATCTTAAGAAGAATTTCTTCACTTGAGAGGGTTATCAAGCATTGGAACAGGGAGGTGATGGAGTCACCATCCCTGGAAGAGATCCAAAGCCATGGAGCTGTGGTGCTTGGGGCCATGGTTCCGTGGTGAGCATGGCAGTGCTGCGTGGATGCTTGGACTGGATGAGCTCAGAGCTCTTTTCCATTATGATGCTATGGTTCTAAGTTGCAGTGGATACAGAGAGAAACTGTAAGGCTTGGCAAAAGGTGACAGGAGTGGAAAAGGTCAGGCTTTGGAGATTGATTAGAGCTAGAACTTGTGGAGCTTTGCTGCTGAGGAGCATGGAGATCACAGTGCCATGTTTACATTCCCCCAGATCTTGTGCACATCCAAGAGCCAAACTGCTCTCTAACCTCTTTCCCTGTCATCCAAATTTAGAGCTTGATCCTGCCTGCCAGTGCATGCCAGACATTGAATCTGATTCTGTGAGATAGGCAGTGATGGGAGCCAAGTTTGGCAGAGGAAGGCTGAGCTCTTACTTTGTTTCATCTGACAGCTTCAGCCAGGCAGACTTGCTCTTCTTGTCATGCCTTGTGCAAGTGCAAATGGAGATGTCACACAGATTTTAAACCCAGAACTGGCAAACCACAAAAAAAAACCCCAACAACCCCCCAAACTTGGCTCAGACGACTTAAATCTTACTCTGGTTTTTAGTTCAGTTGGATACCAAAAAGATTGCTTCTCTAATTGACAGGAAATAATGGACTTAGCTGAGTTCAGCAAGGCTGTTACAGGGCTTATTCCTCTCCTCTACAAATGCTCTCATGCTCTAGGGACAGAGGACTGAGCAGAGCTTTTGGGTTCAGTCCAAAACCACCTGAGGATCCAGCCATTCCTTCAGCAAAACCTTCTTTTGTCCACTTTTGCTTCTCTCTGCTTGCAGTCAGGCTCTGCACACAAGCAGGCTTAGTGAAATTAGTCTCCTGTGCTCAGGTGCAGCAAGAAACATCTCATCAGAAAGACAGCTACAATTTTTCCCTCCACCCAAAATTTATCAGGGCATTTTTTTGAGAGAAAAAAATTCATTTGCAGTGAAGATGCAGGCTCTGTGCTTTTATTTTCTGAGTGTTCTCATCTCCTTTTGAACTCCCTTCTGCTCAAGCATCAAGTCCTGCACTGATTCAGAGGTGAACGAGAGGGAGCACGACACACAACTCATGGACCCAAGAGGCTTGTGTGCTGTGCTCACAAGGTGCCTTCAGCCCCCAAAATGGGACAGCCATAGCATAATTGTTTTAAAATAAAACACTAAGGTTGAATCTTTCCTTTGGAGATGCAGCAGGGGCTGGAATGTGGAGCCCTGGCCCTCAAGAGTGTGTTCTGATTGCTTCTTCAACTTCTGTTTATCCCATTTTACACAATCTTGGCAGGTCTCAAGCACACATACCAGGGTGTTGGCTTTTATGAATCCCATGGGATGTGAAAGTCAAGCTGCCTCCATGAACTTGGGTTACATATTCCAGACAAGCACAATGCCTCTATTTATTCAGACTTGGCAGCCAGAATGCAGATTGACTCTGGGGGTAATAAATTTTCACAGCCACAAAACTTCAGTGGCAACCAACCTGATCCTGGGCAGGAAAAAATGCATGCAAGAAAGCAGACTTGAGCTGCAAAAATCTGTTAGATTATTATTATTATTCCATCTATGCCTACCAGGCAGTTAATTCATTTGGCTATTGATTGACATCAATGACACAAATGATGCCAGGGAGCTTTTTCCCCTTAAAGGAACTAATTCCTGTTACAAAATGTTCATATTGTAAAAGGACAAGGAGAGGGAGAATTGTTCCTATTCCAACTGACAAGCTCCTTGTAATATTTCACCCAAGACTGATTTAAGTTATCCAGTGACCTCTGTGGAGAAGAGCAGGATACTC
Organism: Bucco capensis; assembly: GCA_013396975.1. NCBI lineage: Eukaryota > Metazoa > Chordata > Aves > Piciformes > Bucconidae > Bucco > Bucco capensis. Next base: position 511,660 of record VWZO01019915.1, read on the forward strand.
CAATGGGAATTATTTCATGTGCTAGGCTACACTTCAAGGAACCAAAAGGCAATAACCACTCCAATTCACTACTCCCAACAACCTTAAGTGTAATTTTGACATCTTCATGCTACAAAAGCTTCAGATGCTTTCTGGGAGAGCCTGTGATGAAATGATGACTCTCTCTGTGTTATAAATCAAAATGAATTGGCTCTTTAGCTTGCAGATTTATGTTAACTACCTTGGTATCTGTTAATTGCATGCTCTTCAGATATTGATTGGGGATTAAAAAAGTGTATTTTCTTCAATCTGTGTGATGTAAAATATGCCAACAGGAAATTTCCCCTTCTGCTTATTAGATCCTATGATCACTGCCTGTAAAATCAAAATGATCAGTTTAAATGGATAAACTATGCTCATTAAAGAGGAAAAATACATTTATGTAATTAAAATTAAGAGACTAATATGTGTGGATAATGTAATTACTGTGGGTGCACACACACTCAGCCTCTCCTGGCTCTGGGAAGCTCACTGCCTTCCCTGCTGCCATGGAGGGAAGGGTTGGGAATGCTTAGCCCACTGAGGTCCTGAAGCTCTTCATCATGTCTCTGTCTTGCATTTGGCCTTTTCCTCACCCATGGCTCACATTCCCTGGCTCTGTCACACTTCTTGGGCTGCTCTTTGAGAAATTAGGCTGCTTCAAGGAGTCTGATTGCTCAGAGGTTCATCTGTTACCTGAGGGATATCTGGGAATTACTGTTGTGCTGTTCCTCTGCCTTCACCTTTGAGCTCTTTCTTTCCTGTCTCCTGTCCTCCTTCCCCTCCTCAGGAGGAGAGCTGAGATGCAAAAGCCTCAGAATTAGGAAGGAAAAGGAAATGAGTTCTCCCAGTGTTATTTAGACACAGATCCATATTGGAAGCTGGGCAGTCAGTGGCACAGAGGCTCTGTGTTATTCCTTTTTGGCCTATTTCCTGGGAGGTAGATGGAAACCTCACCTTCTGTTTATCCAGCAGGCACATTTTTTTTTTAGGCTTGTTTGTTAGGCAAACCTGCAGCTCTCAGCTGAGCTTCTGCAAAACATCTCCTGCCAAACCTGTGCTTCCAGGAGATCTGGAGCTGCAGAGTCAGGATGTGGCTAGGAAAGGGGAGCACAACCATTTTCACATCTCCTCTTGTGCTTCTTAGGAAGCAAACTAGAATTCCAGCTCTAGTTCCACACTGTACAGGATCCCAGCTTCCATCCAATCCAAAGGACAAGAACATTGGTTCCCACCTGCCCTAGCACCTAAGCACTCACTGCAAGCACCACAGCATCTTGGTGTGCTGCTGTTATTCTTCAGGCACCCTCCTGCCCCTCAATTCCCTTTACTTTGTGTTGTGCTGGATTTTCAACTCTCTAGACAAGCAGGAAGAGGAAGGAAATGTGAAGTGTTTCAGGATGAAAGGCAGCAAACAAAAAGCAGTTGTATAACTGTGTCAATAACTGAAGCTGTGTGCTGAATCTTCTGAACACCAAGAAGCTTGGCTCAAAACAGAGGAAATCATGGGTTTAGTAGAAGCATGGAAAGGTTTGGATTGACCTGTTGTTTGGAATCTATTGTAAAACAGAGTTAAAGACAACCCTGCAAGAGTTTCATTCTTACACACCTAGACTGATTTGTCTAAGATCCTCAATTTCAGACTTCTAGATAGCTCCAGACTGGAATAACCACACTGGAAACTCCCATTCTATCCAGGTCTGGCTCCAGCTGTGAGATGCAACCAGGAGCAGCAGTGCCCTCATATGCTCTCTGGTGAAGGCATGGGACATGCATTGCAGTGCAAGAAGGACTAGAAGGGGCTCTGGTCCTCTCAGTCCCAATGAAATCACCCATGCCATGAGGACAGAGCGTGGCACAGCACTGCTTGCCAAGGAGGCACTCAGGCAGCCATGGGGAAGGCAAGCTCCAGCTCTAGTCTAGTCAGTGCTTGATTACTTAGACAAAACACAGCAATGCTTCAAGGAAAAACCAGGACACACCTCCCTCCTCCAATAAAACACAGCTCTCCTGACACATGGAAAACTCTGACTGATTTAGCTGCTCCCAGGCAGGTAGTTTGGGGTCATTAAAACCCAGGCAAGTGCTCTAATTGCTGTATTATGGAGTGAACCAAATGCAGAGGCAAGGCTTGCTCTCAGCTGGCCTTAGCTTTCTTAGCAGGCTTGGGCCACTCAGAGGGCTGGGGAGGGGGATGCTGCTGAAGCTCTGGGGAGGGATGCTGCTGAAGCTCTGGGGAGGGGGATGCTGCTGAAGCTCTAGGCAGGTAAGAGGTAAGCAGCCCACTGGCTAATCCCTGATTGCAAGATTTGGCCTGAATCCTCAATCCAGAATTCCTGTTTCTCCCTTCCTTGGCTGCTCTTTAAAAAAAACCAACAAAACCAAACAAAAGCCAAACCAGCTCAGAAGGAGACTGATACAAAAACCTTCTGGGTCTCTACAAGGTAATAAATCAAGGGCACTGCAGACTGCTCCCCACCAGTTCAGCAGCTAGCACATGCAGGCTGGCTCTGAGCAGCAACATCTGGTGCTCCAGTTCCAGTCCTGCCATGTGTTTTGATAACCTTTATGGATGTTTGGAGAGAACATTAGCCAAATATTTGCAGTAGCTCAGTCTCCACATGAAACATGCTCCAAGCAACACGTTAGCTTGGCTGCTGCTTACCTGCTCGTGCTCATCCTCGTCGCTGCTTAACTTGAGGTCATCTTCTAGCATTCTGCAAAGGAAGCAGGAGAAGAGATTATCACTTAGCCAAAAGCTTTGGATCTCCTGTAAGCACTTAATAATTTAAATAGAAAGAAAATACTATTTTATCCCAGTAACTCTCTTAGATGTGACACTTTCTAATCTTTCCTTACCCAGTTGCTATCAACTAAGTCTTCATCTATCTCCTCACTGCCTGAGGGAAAAGGTTTACTGGAGCAATAAAGGGTTTTGCAAAGATTCTTGTTGTTACAATCACTGGAAAACAATTTTTAGATGCTAAAAATAATACTTTGGATTCTGACAGGTCAGCAGGCTCTCTGGAAGGAAAATTCTGCTCCATTTGGCTGGGAGCTGACAAACCTGAAGTAGATATTGACCCTGGCAGGACTACAGCACAATGTAAGATTCAGTGATGGTTCCCAAAGGCCATTTTGACTTGATTGCATGTTTGATGTCCAATTGACATTGACTGAAATAATTAAAATGAAAATAGATTGTCTCAGTGCACAAGGATCTCCCTGTCACATAAACACAGAGAAGAATGCAGCTTTTCCAAGGGGGATTGCATCCTCCCTTCCCAGAAACTTTCCTCAGCTTCTTTCAACTGGGGCACAAAATGCTTTTAAGCAGTTTTTGTGTATGGTTTTTTTTTCTATGTGTATTTTTTCTCTCTGTTTTTAATAGATGTGTTTTTCCTAGGCATTTTTCTCTGCATGTTCCTATGCATTTTTGTTACAAGCTAGGATTAAGCATCCAGCAGTTAAAGGAGTTGAAAAGGTGCAGAGATTTCCTTTAGTGCTTGAAAGGTCTTCAAGAATATGACTTATTTTTACAGAAAGCCTCTGCAACAATAACAAATTAATGAATAAGGAATTAAATCACAATAGTGACAATAATTCAGAAAGGCAGCTAATTTTTCTTCTGTTCTGGGAAAAGGAATTAGTGATTTCATCTCGACTCCAGAAGAAAGTCTTGGTGAGCCTTTCAAACACATCCTGTGAGGTAGGAGGTCCCTGCAGTGTCTGGAGACCAAGGAGACATCTGTAGTCCTTTCAAACCACCTCCTCTCCTTCTCCTTGTGCCTACATCTTCCAAGAGCTGCTTGGGAAGTGTGAGCCTTACCCAAGCAACATGCTGTGCTGTGCCTGAGCAGAGCACTGAGCCCAAGCAGCCTCTCCTCAGCTCCTTGCCAGACATACAGAGCCTGCCTGGTGCTGCTGGCACAGAAGGCAAAGGGGAGGGAAAGAGGAAAGAGGAAAGAGGAGAGAGGAGAGAGGAGAGGAGAGAGGAGAGCAGAGAGGAGAGAAGAGAGGAAGGAGAGAGAATAAAGGAGAGAAGAGAAGAAGAAAGGAGAGAGAAGAGAAGAAGAAAGGAGAGAGGAGAAGAGAGGAGAAGAGAGGAGAAGAGAGGAGAAGAGAGGAGAAGAGAGGAGAANGAAGAGAAGATAAAACATTTGAGGCTCACAAGAGGCATTCCATTCCTTTGTAATGCATCTGAAAAGCACTTTGGCACACACTGATCCCAGAATGAGCTTTGGTGCAGCCTATGTTAGCAGAAGCACCTCAGATCATCTTTAACTCAGCCCCTGCTTGCGATGGAATTTCTTTCTGTATTGTGGCAAACTACTAGAAGAATGGCCAGACAACCAACCAGACCCAGAGGGTATTTTACAGTGCCTTATAGACCTTGGCAAGCACTGCTTGTAGCATCTAAAATTCACTCTGAATATATGATGTTTAAGTTGTAACAAGCCCTCAATGAACAGTTTGGGCAAGTTCTGCTAGACAGAAAGATGTAGGAAAAGCCAATTATATAGAAGATGGTGGAATCTAATTAAAAACAGAGGGAGCAGGCCAGTAAAATCAGGCTGGTGAAATACTAATGCACTTAATGCTGGAATGAAGCATATATATCAATGGGAGATTGAATTCCAGAGTGGGGAATTTTAAATGCCTGAAAAACTGACTCAGTCTAGAGAAACAGAATTGGCAATTCCAATAAAAAATAGAGNCAGCCTCTCCTCAGCTCCTTGCCAGACTCTATTTTTTATTGGAATTGCCAATTCTGTTTCTCTAGACTGAGTCAGTTTTTCAGGCATTTAAAATTCCCCACTCTGGAATTCAATCTCCCATTGATATATATGCTTCATTCCAGCATTAAGTGCATTAGTATTTCACCAGCCTGATTTTACTGGCCTGCTCCCTCTGTTTTTAATTAGATTCCACCATCTTCTATATAATTGGCTTTTCCTACATCTTTCTGTCTAGCAGAACTTGCCCAAACTGTTCATTGAGGGCTTGTTACAACTTAAACATCATATATTCAGAGTGAATTTTAGATGCTACAAGCAGTGCTTGCCAAGGTCTGTGGAAAATGGAGCAGCCCAAGGTCCTTCTCCTTTGCAGCCACTCTGTCCCAAGGCTGCATGCAGTTGTTGTGACTCAAGTGTCACTTGGCCTTGTTGAACACAAGACAGGCTCTAGACCTCCTCCATCACCTCCTGAGCTGCAGCTGGTAGAAGCAAGGCTCTAGGAGACACAGCAGGACTCCCAAAGTTCCTTCTGAGCCATTTCCTAGAGTGTGTTTTACTCAGCCCCTTCTGCCATCCTTAGAGCTTCATTTAGCTTTAATAAAGTTCTAAATGGGCTGTAGCAGCCTGCTTCTTTTAATAACTAAGTAAATGAAAGCCTGTCTGTAATAATAAATGAACCATCCATCTGGGAGGCCTCCAGTAAAAATTTCAACAGGTATTTATTGCTCCTTTCTGTAAACAGCACTCTGGACAATACAAGTGATTATTATACTCTCTCTCAGCCCTGTCAGGAAGGAGACAGTCGAGTTTTGGATGAGGTTCCAGAGAGTACACACTGAAATTTACAGGTTTATTTGACTAGATGGAGGGGGGGGAGAAAAAAAAGATTAAGATGATCAAATAAACAGCCAAGGAGCCAGTTGCCTACTGTGGAAAGGAACTGAGAATCTACTGTGCCTTTGTAGGTTGGGATGGCATGGAAAAGGTGCAAAGGGTGGCAAAGCATCCCTGGGGATGCTTTCACTCCTTGACACTGCCAAGGGCAAGAGCACAACACTTGTACAGCAAGCCTATGTTCAATTAAAAACCAACCCCAAAGAATACAATCTCATTGCCCAAATTCATCTTCACAGCTCTACTGGAGCCCAGCTCTTAATTATTAGACTATATTAATAAAGATTAACATATTTAGAGCCACGTGCAGCCACAAAACAGAGTGGCAAGAGCAAACTTCTAGACCATAGCAGGGTTGGAAGAAAGCTTTGGCATGAACCAAGCATGCAGGGAAAGGATGCTCCCATTCTTACATGACTGAAAGTCAAGGAGATATATATATTTTTTCCCCCCCAAAAAGGGCCATTTGCTCAAGTCTGCTCCATGACACAACTTGTTGGTTGGTTTGTATGTTTGCAGTTGATTATTTGCTGCTGTGGTGCCAGGAACTGGGAAAATGCCATTATCATAGCATTATTATTTGATGTCAAATCAAGTCCAATCCAAACAATCATTTCAGAAGTACTTTTGGATGTGGAAAGAAAATATTCACATTAACCAACGATCTGCTCTCTTTAAGTAAGAATAAGAGAACATCTTTCTTTAGAACAACTGCCAATAATTTATAAGCAAATATTGTGTCTTGGCTAGGCAAGAGATATTTTAAAAGTCATAGATATGAGGCCTGACATTTCACTTCTAAATAATTCCATTTAGTAGTGACCATGGTAATAGTCAAAAGGGAATCTCCTAAAGGAAATGGATTGGGTTAGTTCCATCCTCAGTGTTGCTCTATTAAACCCAGTTTAATCAGCAACTCATTTAGCTCCCTCTGTTCCCTGCAAAGCAAATGACTTCTTGCTGATGAATTCCTTCAGCTGGACATGGTTTATCAGGCACTTCAATAGTTTTTAGTGCACTGAAGACAGCAGAGCTGGCTGATGAAAATACTAAATAAAGCAGGCAAAGGGGAGGAGATTGTCCATAAAGCTCTTTGCAAGAGGTAAATAACTTGCCAGCAGTTATAAACCTTCAGCAGAGAAAGTTTTCCTAGTCTAGAAAGCACTCTGTATTTTTTGTTCCAGCCTCACACCAACAGCAGGAAAGTTGTCAGTGTCCCAGAGAGGCAGCAAACATTCCTCTCTACATAGCACAGAATCAGGAAGGTTGGAAGAGACCTCCAAGAACATCAAGTGCAACTATCCACCTGACAGCCCCAGGTCCCTAAGGACCACATGGGAATGCTTTGTGAGCCCCTCCAGGGATGGTGACTCCATCACCTCCCTGAGCAGCCTGGCTCACTCTTAATACTCCTAAGACCCAAGCTAAACTTCCTCTGCAAATGTTCATCCCACAATCATTAAGGTTGGAAAAGACTTCTAAGATCATCAAGTCCAAGCAAAGTGCAAGAAAGCTGAGGAGAAGGTGGGAATGGGGAAGAGAAGCCCAACTAGGATCTGTGTACAAGCATCTCTCTCCTAGCAGAGCTACTGCAGCACAACATAACAGCATTGAAGAGCCTCTCAATCCCTGGCAAAGAGACCTTCCTGCCTGCAACAGGACAAGAAGCTTTTACAGAAGGAAAGCAGATTTATTCATCTGTAAAATGTTACCAAATCCAGAATAAAATTGGAGCAGACGATTGGAATTTCTTCCAGCAAGGCCCCAGGAATATTCAACCTGTTTGGGGTATTTTAAATTCAAGTTGAGTTCTTTTTTTTTTTTGAAGCTCCATGTGAGAGATCATTCATTCCTCACAAGGATTTGTTATATTGCTTGTTTAGAGTAGGAGGAAATAAACTTGTGTCACGCTGGGACTGTTAACTCTTTGACATTCCTGCCAGGAATACATCCCATCAGGCAAAGCCAAGCACCATGCTGAGGGATGTCCTTCACCACACCAGGAAAGGGGAGGTGCAAATTGACTTGGAGAGGTATCCCTGTCCTCTGCCATGGTTTTCCTCTCCCACTGCTCCTGAGCTATGGATGTCCTCCAAAACCCAACAGCAAGAAGCAGTAGGCAAGCAGGTGCTGGCATGGCTCTGTCACCTCTGCATGCTGGCACCAAGCTGCTTTCCAGCCTCTGAGGACTGTGCCTCATCTGCTGGCACAAGATGGGAAGCTGGGAAGGGCTAAGGAGGAAAAGCTGAGTGAGAGCAGGCTTGGTGGTTTTAATTATTAGCATCTTCAGAGATGCTGCCACATCACATTAGCTCCCTGGGGAGGGAATGAATGGGAGCTGCATACTGGCACCTCAAAAGAGAAAAACCAACAAAAAACCAAGCATTGTAAACACTGAAAAATAAACATATACAGCCTGGCACATTCAACTATGTCTCTGCTTCAGAATGCTGATTAATATTGCATCAAATCCCAGTCAAAAGGCTCCTTCTCCTAGCTGTAAATGACTAGCTTCAGCAAGGTTTGCAGCAGGCTTTGAGGGGGCTTGGATGTTCCAAAGCAATCCTAATAACCTTGAGGAGGTCATCTAGGGATGCTGGAGCAGCACCAAACCTCCTGTGACCCTTTCTGCCTAACACATGGTACAGCAAAGAGTGGACTTGGAGCTGGCTGAGCTTCAGGCAGGGCTGAGGTGACTTAAAGCAAAGGAATGTTGTCCCACTGTTTGCTAGCAGTTTCCATGCTCTGCCAAAGGAGAGCAGGAGGCTGCTGGGAGGGTTCTGCTTGGCCCAGCTTTCTGCCCCATCATCTCAGCAGCCACTGCATCCCAGCAGCAGCCCCAGCATCTGAGGAAGTGCTAACTCCAGCAGCTCTGTGTGACATGACTAGAGCCCTAGAGGTAATTTCCTACACCTTATTATCACATCCTAATGGCAACTTAACAACCAGGCTAATCAAGAATTAATGAGGCACTAAACCATTGGAAGGAACAATGAAGGATTTAAACAAATTTCTCTTATTTTTTTTTCATTTAAAAAGCAAATTTGGAGTCCTCATCCAATAGATCAGCTGAAAGGTTTTAGGCATCTCTAAGTTACTCATTTGTAGGGGATGCTCACAGCCACAGAACCAAAGGAGATCTTAAAGGAGCAGCACCCAGATTTGGGCCCTGCCTGTCTCCCTCCTGTCCATCCCTGCTCTCCACAGGAAGCCTCTTAGTCCCACAGCACCAAAAGGAGAAGGAAATCAAGCTAAATTAACTGCCCAAAGGCAATTGGGCATCCTCTCTGCCAAGCTAGGCCTGTGGTTGTTTCCTCTTCAGGATGCACTTTGCTGGGGGAGGCATCGGGTTTGAGAACCTCTGAGGGAAAGAAGTGGGGGGATAAAAAAGTAGGGATCATTTAGGCTAGTAAAGGATTTCATCTCAGTGACTCAGTGTTGAATTAAAGCCTGAAAATATATTGCCTTTGCCACCTTTGGAAGGGATAATCAAAACAAAAAGCATGTTCGAATCAGACTGATTTTGGTTAGAACTTTTCTCTAGGGGATATGTTTGCTGAGAAAAATCCCCAAATCTATCATTCTGTGACAGATAATTGTGATGATTATTAATTCCATGACTGAGATGGAAATGAAAATGATTCCCAACATAATGGATGAGTAAATAGCACAGCAGAAATTCTCCAGTGCTTCCAACACTTCTCATGCCATCAAAAGCAGTAAAAAAGAACTCCCTCATTAAATAATGCACTGCCAGAAAAGGCAATTGGATTAAATCAACCCAGCTGCCAATCATCCTGGAAGTTAGACAAGGAAAGCATTTTAGAGCCAAGTAAAACTTTCCTATAGATTCATCTCTGTCTCTCTTGTACTCTTTCTTTGGTGATGCTTAAATGGACTCAACTGTGTGGCCCAAGGGAAGAGCAGAGCAGAGCCTGGCACTTGACAAAGCAGTTAGAAGAAAAAAGGATGGCACTGAGCATTTCTGGGGTTAATTTCTCATGCTGTGCCATTTGGGAAGAAGGGCACAGTTGTGTAACACAGGCTGAGGGGTGGAAAGTCTCTGAACGTCACTGTGGCCAAAGATGGCAAATGGGGCCTGGCAGCTCCCTCTCCTTGGCTTTGGGAGGCAGCAGCTTCTTAGGACATCAAATCCCTGATTAACTGAGAAGATTCCTGCAGTTGCAGGAACCAAGAGCATCAGCCTGGACCACTCTGCTCTTGCTGAGTCTTTCAAGCTAATGCAACTCAGATGGAGGATGTTCTCTGCAAAGAAGCAGGCAGTTCCTTGGGATGACACAAATGCATGCAAAGGAGTGAGACTTTCTTCTGTGGCTTTGAGCAAGAGGTGTTTGCTTTCCAGGTAAGCACCAAGCCTTGCATGTTCCTGAGGGCACAGAGAGGGTTGTTGTTCTCCCTGGGAATTCACAGCTCTGCCCTCATGCTAAAGATGGACTTGGCCATTTCTGCTAGATTTCTGCTTTCCATAATGCCTGGAGATAAAGGATATTAAATCATCCATCTACTGTTGTCTTAAGGAAGGATATGGGAATTGGGAATAACATGGTTTAAGGAAGGATATTAATTGGGAAGAATGATATTTTAGGTCCAACCTTCACCATCCAGCTCTGTGCTCACCTCTCATTGCTTAGGTCTGTGTATTTGCTTAGTCTTTTATGTTACATGCAATAATGAAACTCTTCCAATCCTATCTGGCTGATTAATGTACCTCTCATCTTTCCCTTTAGTCTCTATTCCACTGTTATCAGGCTTCAGAGCTGGGAATTTGGTTCCTGACTCCTCAGCATCAAGCTGAAGAAGTTGCTGTGAGCTCTGCAGGTCTCCCTAGGTCCCCATGCTTGCTGAAGGTGGTAGCAGCTAACCACTCTTAGACAGCAAGGAAACCTTCAGGGAAGGCTCAAGGAGAGGTTTCTTTTGAGGATAAAGCCTGCAAAGGTAAAGCTCTTCAGAGGAGGGAAGGATGCTCCTCCTGAGTGACTTTTCCCCTCTCTGCAGTCAGGCTGTAGCAGCAGCATCTCTCCTCCTGCTTCACTCAGGGGGAAAGGCTTTGTACCTCAACTGGAGATGAGCAGCACAGCAAAAGCAGGAGTCTAGGTACCCATAGGAATCCAGACAAGCATCCTGCTGAAAGAAGTCCTGCTGGAAAGCATTCTGCTTGTCTGGAATTCTTGGGGAGATCAAAACCTTACTCTGGGACACAAGAAGAGCCTGAGGTTTGGGTTCTTTTAGCAATAGCTTCACCCTTTCTTCCAGAGAAGCTTGACAGAAACTTCTGCTGCTTACAGAGCCTGCAAGGATTAAATTCTGTGTCTCATATTTTACAGAGGTTCTGAAGAAAATATGGATTTTACATGGGCAGCCATAGGAATTTTTTGCTTAACAGCAGCACAGCCCAGGGTGATGATTTTATGCTGTGATGTTCTGGGGTTCCCAAGCAGAGCTTTTCCTCACTCTTTGCTGTCCTGGGACTGTGTCTGAAGTATATCTCAGGGTAGAAGCTCCCCTCAGACTTCAGCCTTTAGAAATCATACAAGAATTGCTCATCATCTAGGCTATCCTAGGGCTCATCCTTGGTGTGCATCATGCTGTTCCATCATTGGAAGGGATTCTTGGTGCTGGATTCTCTGCTTTGCTTTGCTTTGCCTGTAGGGAAGCTGATGGTGAACGTGCAGGTTTTCCACCCAGAATTGCACTGAATTCTCCTCTTCTCTGAAATATATTCTAAGCCCACATGCTAACCAGGTAACAGATCAGGTGTGTTTTAATCTGGTATCCCTCATCTGTTGCAGCTCCTGGAATGAATCCCTCCAGACATTCCTTCTCTCTGCTTGCCATGCAAGGGGGGAATCAGCACAGAGGAATCCTGACAAAACTCCTCAAACTCAGCATGCACAAACACCACCTGCAAATTGCACTATTTGGCCAGAAAAAAAGTCTGTGGGCCAATCAAATCTTTATTTTCCCTGTAAAAAAAAAAACAAACAACAAACCAAACAAACCCTTGACTTATTTTAAGTGAGTGGCAGAGTTCCCTTGATTTTGGCATGATCTGTAAGCAGAACCTTTATGAATCTCAGCAACAATATAGCTCATCTCCAGCTCTGAGAGCTTCAGTGTCTGCCCCTGCTTGCTTGTCAAATCCATCATCAATTCTAAATTGCCAATAAATATATTGCACATCCCTGCTGGGAGATGAAAGCTTCTCTGCATGCTAAACAAAGCCCAGGCTGCACAAAGCTCAGCCACAATATTCTCCCTCTGCAAATGCCACAGGTGAAAGGGAAGGGAGGAAATATTCTTACCCTGAGGAAGGCAGACTCCAGTTGTAGCTTAGAAAATCCAAGACCAGAAAACTTGCTTGCAATAACATCCTAACAAATCCAAAGAGCTTTTGTTCCCTTCCCTTTCCTCAAGTCAACAATAGCCACACTCTGCCATTGAATCCAAATCCAGAGGCTGAGGCACGAGAACTTCAAGGATTTGTTTAGTTAGGTATGAAAAGTCATTTGCCATGAAACTGTTAGCTTGCTACTAGAAAGGTTGAAAGTAAAAATGATAGCTGGTTATGGCTGAGCAGGAGGAAAATTCATCCTCATGGCACAGTTCAGCATCTTGCTGTGTTTTGCATGGCAAAGGAAAAAGCTTGTCCTCCAAGCTTGAAAAGAAGTCTCTTTTGGGGCTTGTTGGCATTTCTTTAGGTTCTCTTCATTTGGTCTTCAGAGTTGTCAAAAGAAGTTCAAAGCAAAAAATAAAAAAGGAGAAAAGGAGGGAGCTTCTCAGCCCAAATGGCACTTTCTGCTAATTAAAACAAGGTATCTGTCTAGCAACAAAGACAAAAACTAAGGCACTTCCAATCCCCAAGTCTTTCCATTCCTGGAGCAGTTCAAATGTTAATAGGATGCCTGCATCAAAAAAAAAAATATAACAACCCCCCCCCCCCCAAAAAAAACCACCCCTCCACATTAAAAAAAACCACACAACCCAACTTGGCCTGCATTCAGGCTCAAGAGTCTGTGAAACAGACTTTTTCCATACTATGACCTCAGTCTTAGGATTTCTCCTTTGCAAAATGTTAGTTATTTGGCTTGGCAGGCAGCCAGGAGCCTGTATCTCTCTTGCTCCCCTTCTCACCCTCCTCCTCTGTCCACCCTGCAGGCACCACACACACATCCCTCTTGTCTTCTCATCAGCCAGCAGCAGCTAACCCCCCCACATCTTGCCTGCTGGGGGGAAAAGCATCAGCTTAGGAGAGCCTGGAAATACCACATGGTCCCAATCACCTTCCTTTTGGACTCAGTCGATTTTGTTTCCATGCCTAAAATCCCTTGGTGAAGCCAGGAGCCTCCTGCACCCAGCAATGGCTATTGGATATTAGGAGGAATTTCTTCCCCAAGAGGGTTATTGGAACAGGAGGTGGTGGGATCACCATCCCTGAAGAGCTGAGTGTGGATGTGGTGCTTGGAGCCATGGTTTAATGTGGGGTGGATGGTTGGACTGGATGAGTTCAGAAGGCTTTCCAACCATCATGGTTCCATGGTTCTTTGGCAATGCTGGTTCCCTCCAAGCATCACCTCTGTCATGTTTCAACTTGCAGTTTTCCCCCAGAGGAGAGCACTTCCCAAACCTTGGCAACCAGACATCACAAAGCCACCACCACACACTTTGTGACTGCAAAGAGACAGACACTGAGCTTCCAGGTATCATCTACAGAGCAAGGTTGATGGTTCCTGCCTCCTTGGCAGCATTGCCAACAAATTCATCATCCTCCCTCCCCCCCTCCCCTGTATTTGCATCTCCTGCTTTTCCTGACAACTCCTCTTTAACCACCATATTCAGAGGAAATGTTTCACACTGAGGGTTCTGAGACACTGGCCCAGGTTACCCAGAGAGGTAACAGATGCTCCAGCATAGAACCACTCCAGGTCAGGCTGTTTGGGGCTGGGAGCAAGCTGTTCTAGTTGGAGATGTCCTTGCTGACTGCACTAGATGAGCTTGAGAGCTCCCTTCCAACCCAGCCCATTCTATGAGTCTATAACATCCTCATGGGCAGGCTTTGGGAACACAGCTCCAGGGAGGGCTCCATCCACGCTCTTCCCAAGAGCTTTTTCCAAGTGCTGCTGGCTGCCAAGGCCAATTTGGGACAGACCAGAGCGGTTGCCAAAGGCACAGCACAAGGACTCCTCAGGAGGTAGAAGCTGCAAGACACGATTCTTTCT
>VWZO01019915.1:525679-574952 GCA_013396975.1 Bucco capensis
CATCCCCAAAAGCTGAGCAGTGGCTGCAAAGCAGGACGTTAAATGCTGCAGAGCTACCAATGAGTCCCTTACAAGTGACAAAGTCCAAGGAGAACAGTACATGAGAGGAAAATCATTTATCTCTCTGGTGTGCAGAGTCCAGGCAGATAGGAAAGGTGAAGGTGCTAAGCAAGAGGGCTTGGATCAAGAGGACTTTATAACTAAAGCCTTGCAGTTGATTACCTCAAGCTATTGCCTCTAGTTGGGGAAATAACACTCACAAATGAAAACATCCAAAGCCCCATCTCACCTCAGCTCAGTCATTACGAACCTTCCCCAGACCTCTGCAGTGTCTTATTTAGCATTCATCTCTCCCTCTGCTTGGGGACAGCTCAGAAAAAGCTTTTTTTTTTTTTTTATGCTCTAACTCATCAACAGAAGCTAAATTCTGCCACAGGAAAACCACAGCTGCAGTTAAGGTCAGATTGGGCTTCTGGGTGTTTTCTTTCTAAACCAAACACATCATGGACATTTTGATATGATTTTCTATGCTATTTCAATAGATTCTACTGATGCTCTGGGTCTGTACTTCTTAAACAACAAAAACCCCATCAAATCACCAATAATACTAAGGCATTCTTCTTCCTTCACTTTGCTAAAGCTCACTGATGGATTCAGCCAAGGCTTGTGGGAGCAGATATCTTCCAAGAAAATGTCTTTATAGCATTTGAGGAAAATAGATCTGTTGCTCTCAACTTCCCAGGCTCCCCTCAGCATTGGGACAAGTGGTTCTGATGCAGCCCACAAGAGAAATCACTCTGCTTTTCTTCATCACCAAGAGGTGATGCTTGTGCCAAGAGAGATGTAGGTGCCAGTGACATTGCTCTGAGTACCTGTTTCCTTATGTCCATGCTCAAGGAGGATCAGGGTAATGAGAAGGATGAGCAGCTGCTGGATGGGCAAGAGGCTGTAGCACTAAAGTCAGCTTGGAAGCTGCTGGATTTGGTCCTGTTAATGAAGATCCCCCTGAGAAAACTATTCTCCAAGTGATGCTGAGGAGCAGTGCAAGGAAGGAACAGAGCCAACAGCTCTCTTTCTGCCTAGCAAAAGCAAGCACTCTGAGCTCAGTGAGCTTCTCAGCAAAGGACAAAACTTGTGTGTGTGTAACTGCTATAAATTGTAAAAGCATCCCTCAATCTTGCTTAATTCTCTTGTGAAAAAAAAGGAGGGGAAAACCTGGAGCAGCTCAGCATGAAAACAACTGTGGGAGGGATAATCAAAAGGCAGCACCAAGCTCTCTAGTTGCTAGCCCTGCTATCATTAAGTAAGTGCACTGGAAATGCCAAGGTAAATGCAGAGCAGTGAATCACAGCCAGGCATGATTAACCTTGGAGAGCCTGAGCTGGAAATCAGCTACAAACACAAAAGCTCCAGAAGAACATCACAACACACAGCACGTGGAAAGTCATCCCAAGAGCAGGAGTCTTGCTTTCGAGTTCCTGTCAGCTTTGGCACGTGAGCAGATGGAAAAGCACAGACCTCCAGCTCAGGGAAGACTTCCAGGAGGCACCACAAGGTCCTCTGAAACCTGGGCACTGGTTGGAATCACTTCTCCTTGCAGTTATCAGTGCAGAGCTCTGTCAGACTGAGTCACTCCCTTATGTATAATGCATTTCCCATAGCCAACCCCTTCCCAAGAGCTCCCCACACATCCTGCACTCTAGCTTTCCATACTCCTGGAGCTCACTGGGAGCATCTTTGGCTCTGGGGCTGCAGGTCACAGGGTTATTATATACCTGGAGCCCAGCAGAGAAGGCAGGAGGGGAGACATCATGTAAATGCTGAGTGCCTGATTCAGGAAGGTAATCAAGCTGTCCTCTGAAGCTGCATAAATAATGCTGCCATGGAGGCAGTAAATCTGCACTAGGGATGAATTTAACTGCCATGGAGTCACAGAAGCTTGAATGTGTTGGCTTGTAACATGCCTAAACCAGACATTCCCAAGCAAGGAACATTCATCTGCTCTTCCTTGTCTATTCTGTTATTTTTATCGAGGCCAACAGCACTTGCTTTGTGGGTTTGGTTGTTTTTGTTGTTCTTGCTGTCTGTTCCATTTTCACATGGAAAACCAATGCACAGTTGCTCCTGCTCAGGTCTGAACATGCCAGCTCTCTTCCAGCAGTGCTGCTTGTTTTTAGCATCCCTGCTATCAGATGTCAGCTGGACTCCTTGCACACTGCCAGGGGAGTGACAGCTCCTGAGAGAGGCCTGCAAGCTTCCTCCATGCTCCCTCACATCCTCCTCTCTCCCTCCTCACCCCTACCAGCATCCTTTGGCAAGTTGTCTCTCCCCTGAAGAGTGTCAATGGAGTTTGTTTGGCAGCTCCTGGCAGGGGTGCTATAAAAAAAGGAGCATCCAGCTCCATGGAGGAGGAGGAGGAGGAGCTCCATTCGTGCACCTGGACTCAGGGATATGTGTGCTACAGGTCCTGCTGGATGGGCACAGGTGGAAAAAACAAGGACAGAGCAAGTGTCACAAATCAGGGATAAAAGAAGAATGTGAAGGCCAGCAGAAGGACATCAGTGTGCACCTACATTCCAGTGGGAGTTATTCAGAGATCCCACCAGAACAGGACTTCAGAGAGCCCCTGGAGAGATTCCCTATGGATCTCTGAAGCCACAATCTGGTGCATTCAGAGATCAGAGAGCATTTTAATCCACTGAAGCAGAAGAAAGGAAAGGGGAAAAGGGAAAGGGAAAGGGAAAGGGAAAGGGAANGCAGCTCCTGGCCCACACCTGGTCTGAGTTCCAGCAGGTCTCCTCACTGCCATCAAACAGGTGCTGCTTCCCAAATTGCTTCCCATCCCGGTTAAGCACTGAGCTCACCCTGCAGGGGACAGCATGGGGACAGGCTCAGTGAGGGGACACTGCTCCTGGGCCCTGCGGGAAGGGGAAAGGAAGGGGAAGGGGAAAGGGGAAAGGGGAAAGGGGAAAGGGGAAAGGGGAAAGGACATTCCTCATCACTAAAATACTACCTAACTAGCAAGAAAAAGCCCCAAAGCACAGCAAGGGCAGGTTCTGTGCCACATATTGCTATCTATCAGCCCCAAAGGAGTGTGTTCATTCCTCCCCAATACCTCCAGATGGCATTCCAACTCTGCTGCTCTGCCTCTGGATTGCAAGATTCTGTTTCCAAATGATGCTGACTGGACTCATTCTCTTTCCTCCTTCCCACCTATCCGTAGGTAGAAGGCTGCTACTGCTGAATTCATGGAGTCACTTTGGCTAAAACATGCTCCCAAACTCCTGCAGGACAAACCATTGCTTACACCATGGCAAATCTTTCCCTAGCTTCATTTCCAGAGGTGGTTGTTTTCTTTTTAATCCCTCTTTGCAGCAGAAATCCAAACATCTCCCCATAAATCACTGTTATTGTACCTCCTCCTGTGACTGCTTTGGGCCATGGAACAAATGGTGACACCTTGCAAGATTTACAGGATAAAATGCTCTGAATTTAAATAACAGGAATCAGAACACATCAATTATGGGCAAGATGCACTCAAAAACATTCCCTAGAAGGACTTCCCTCCCTCAAATGGGATTAAAAAGGTGAATGGTGTAGCAGACATTCATAATGCTCCTGCCTGCTTAGTTAGGAAAGGAATTCACTTCCCTTGCTCAGCTACAACTGATGCTAGTTTTAATTGATTATTTTAACTTCCAACCCATCTTAATGTGGGCAAAACAATTCAGTCCTTTGGATACTACAGTTAAAAATGGTAAAAGCTCCTTTTGTTGCCCCTGGAGTGAAGGTGAACATTGATCTCTCTTACAAGTGCCTCTCCCTCTCTACTTCTCAACTCCTGTTGTTAAGCCCAAAACATCCACAACATCCTGAGAGCCCAGAGATAGCTGTGATTGGATTTCAAGCAATTGAGAGGTGAAGCTGCAGACTTTTGCAGTGACATCAGGACCTCCAAGGCATGGCTGACAAGGATGGGTTTTAGCAAGTGTGACCAACTCCAGCAGCATGGAGGCAATGGGGAGGTCAGCTGCTGCAGACCAACCTCACCAAAAGAAATCTCCTCCATGCAGCCACTTCCCTTGCCAAAGCTCTGGGATAAGCAATGCTCCCTCATGAGCTAAACAGCCATTTGAAGGAAAGCAGCAGGGAAAAGGCTTTATCTTCAATCAAAACAACCAAACTTTGCCCAACCAAGCTCCCCCAGCTCCAGCCTCCCACAGACGCGCGAGTGACTTACGATGTGTGGCTGGCACTTTTCTCAGGGCTCTTGGGCTCTACAGCACTTTTCCCTTGAAAAGAGAAGAAGAAAAGGCCATCAGAAATGGGTCAGTCTGGAAGTGCTCTGATGGGACATGCCAATGCTAACACTGAGCACTCTTGCTACACAAGCACAGGCCTGTGGGACACTGCTGGAGCATCAACTCTGCCTTGACGTTTCTTGTCACACTGCCACGTGCACTCTGGAACTGTCAGGCAAGGAAACTGCACCAGACATGAGCTTCAGCAGGGATAGCAGAGCCCTACAGCTCTGCCATCCAATATGGACATGCTCCAAAACCTTGCTCCAGGAACAGGAATTATTTCATAGCAAGCAAACCAGCATCAACAGGAGATAGCAAGGCAGTCATTAGGACACAGAATCACCAAGGCTGGAAAAGACCCCCAGGAAGTCCAGCCTATTCTATTCTAATTGCTGGGGGGTTGGACTAGATGATCTCCAGAGGTCCTTTCCAACCCCTAGCATCCTGTGATCCTGCCAGAGGGGTGGTTTGGTTCCCTTGTTTTGCTCTGATGCTCAGCTCCTGTAAGTGGCTGCAGGGCAAGTCCTGTTTGCCATGCTGTATATTTCAGCTTAGGCATTCAACCTCAGGAGAAAGCAGGGACCCAAAGGCTTTAGAAGTGTCAGAGGTCCAAGGGCTACCTCTTCACATTTCCTTACAGCTCACAGGAGTTCTGGCATAGCATGTTGGCTTCTGATTATCCCCTTCTTGGGTTCACAAGCATCTATCTGCCCAGCACGACCTGGTTACACAGCACAGAGAGTGGGGAAGGAGGCTGCAGGCTGCTGAGGTGCTAGTGCCCTGCTAAATCAGGCTGAAACCTCCTCCCTCTCCACCACCAAAATAGCAAGCAAGGCTGCTACTTGCTCTAAGTCCTGCTCTGAGTGACCTGAGAGAGCTGCACTTCAGGGTGAGATTTTTGTTTAGCTCTGCAGGGTTTGCCACTTGACTGCAATCACCTTGACCTTGAGTTCTGGACCTAGCACCTGTGCAGCTGCTGCTCCTCTTGTGTGCTGCTGGATGCTAATAGCTGTCTGATGTTGCTCAGCAGACAAGGAGGCTCAGAGGTTGAGTGTGACTGGCTTACCAATGGATGGGGCTTGGTTTTCATTACCTTTTAATGAGCTTTGTTAAACCAAAATCCACCTGTGCCTTCTGAAACAAAAAGTGAGGAGTGGTTTTTGTGGTCAGGCTCTTTTGGTGCTGTCTGACTTTCTGCTCATCAACTTGTTTGGGATTGAACTTCAACCTATCCCATGCATGTGAGCAATGCATATTATCCATTTTGCTGCTCATCCTCAGCTTCCATACAGAATGGTGTAAGAGGAACCTCTGGAAAACTTGTTTTTGCCTTCAGATGAGGCAGGCTTTTGCTACCAGGCTTTCCACTGCTGTCCAGAAGCAAGCTGAAGGACTTACTCTAGACACTGACCTTCTGGAATGAAGTGTCTTACCTCAGAGGTTCTGGGTATTGCAAACACCTTGCCATGGTGATTTTAGATCTCATCTTGCCCTCTGGAAGGGTTTGTGTCTACACACCTTGGATGCCTCTCTGTGGATTTCTAGGCACTTATTGCAGGAGAAGAGTTAAAGGCACAAGGAGAGCATCCATCCACCTCACACTCTCTCCATCCCTTTTCCTTTTTAGACCTCAGAAAGCACATCCAGCTGACAAACTCCCTGGGCTAGGAAGCTGCTGCTAACAGTCTCTGTTTGTCAGCCTTAGGGTGCCTGGAGCCCTGGAGCTTATCTGCATGCTGCTAATTTGGGACAAGAAACCAACAGGAACAGTTGGCATCTCCTCCAAGATCTTCTCCTGGTAACTCAGGCTTTTGAGAAGTGATGAATGATTCCCATGCAGACTGCTTGCTTTGAGGGGGAGAGGGGAGATGGATTCCTGAGGGATTTGCCAAGCACAGTTCCCAGCACTTCTGCTTCTCAGCAACAAGGGCAACAGCAGAAGGACTGGGAGGAGAGAGAGAGAGGAAAGGGAATCTGTGATTTAGCCAAACTGGCTATTAATGAATTAGCCTACAGTCAGCATTTGCAGCTGCTTTTATGCTGATCATCACTTCAGATATTTGTGTGCAGAGGAGGAGGAGGAGGAAGCCTCTACAGATGCTCCAAACACATCAGGGCAGCCTCAGCCTAGCAGAGGAGACAATCTGGCCATTAATGCAATAACTGGGCTTACCAGCTTGCTTCTCACTTGACTGAGACACAGAAATGAGCCAAATACACATCAGCTGAGCAGAGCTGAATGCCACAGATACAGGGGAGAGAAGAGCTTTAGGATAAGCTTATGGAAAAGGGAATTCACTGTCAAAACAACTTGGTTGTTTTCACACTCACTCTTGGCCAGGCTAAGATTTGCTTTCCCTTTCCCATGCAGGTTGGCACCTGCCAAATTGCTAGCTCTTTAGCTCTAGTTTCATCTTATGGGCAAAGCTGTGTCAGCCTTTGTCTTTCTGAAGTCAAAGCCTATGGGCCTGCTGGCAGCACACTTTATTTGGGCTGCTAAGCACTATGTGTTGCTGTGTCTAGGCAGACATCCACCTCCAGAAACACACAGTGGAGATCATCAGCCCTCAAGTCCCCAGCCACAGAGCTGGAGCTTCTTTGCTACTTCATCTCACACGACTCCCTTCCTAATCTTTTCTAGATACATCCAGAGGAGCTGTGTCCAGATTTCTCCCCTTTCCAAAGCAATTTCAAATGTAGGACTTGCTCAGTGCATAGTGAGAGTGGCCAGAGAAGTTCTCTCCTCTCAGCTGGAATCTGGCTGAATCACTGACACTCACCTGGCCACGATTCCCTTTCTGAGGAACAGGGATAAATACTATTTCTTGTGACAGGGAACTTCAGCCCTGATGATTTTTAAATGCTTTGATTCTCTTGGGAGGGAAGGGTGTGAGAAACACAGATTTATCCCTGAGAAAGACAATGCTGGCAGCTCTAGCAAAACCACATCAGAGGCCAGGCTGAAGAGCCACTCCAAAGATGATGCTTTGCAATGGGAAATAACAGCTCATTTGGACACTGAAGAAGGGCTTTTTGATAGCACACTACACAGACCATTAGATTTCTTTCTCCCAGACTCATCTGCTAGCATTTGCTCACATCCTGTATGTGGATGAAGCTCTCCCTGGAGCAGATTCCTGGTAGGACCTGAGGACTCATGTAGAGAGGAGCAAGTTTGCTGGCAGGACTTGTGATCCCATGGACTTGTCTCCTGCTGGAACAGCCTGTTCCTCAAGGACTACAACCTGGGGAAGGGACCCATGCTGGAGCACTTTGGGAACCTCTTTTATTCAAGTGCTGAAAGAAGGAAACACTCCATATGAAAAGAGGCCCAAAGCTAGCCCTAGTGGTCTTCAGGAAGCCCTGAGCTCGGCGAGGTGTTTGCATAGCCCTCTCTGTTAGAGCCTTTTGTGCTTCCCTCTCATGACTGTAGGCATTATTTTCAGACACAACCTCATCCCCTTTGCCTTTTCTTCTTTCCTCAGTGCAGCAATATCAAACTGATGGCAGCAATATCAAACTGATAGCAGCAATATCAAACTGATGGCAGCAATATCAAACTGATGGCAGCAAGTAAGTGCCAGCACGGCATGGTTCCTCACAACGTCATCTTCCACGTGCTGACCTTTCCCCAGCAAAGATCCTACATCTCCCAGCTCTGTCTGTCTGGATGGCTTCTCCTCCCTCCTGCAGTGGGTAACCAGCCCTAGCTAGCAGCTCAGGGCATTTTTCCTCTTCAATCACAGCTCTGTCCTTTGCAAGCAGGGCTCTGCTCTTGGCTGCCAGGTCAGGAAGCTAGCACAAGAGTTCTCAGGGCCCTTATGTTCTTTGAGCCATTACCTGGTGGTGCTTTGGCAGAATTGATGGAGCTTATTATTACAAAATAAACCACCAAGTCCTCCTATAGAATTTTCTGGCAGTCAGGATGTGGTCAGCTCTTTTCTGGCCTTCTGAAAAAGCTACTTTGTTCCCTTTCAGCTTTTGTCATCTAGAGAATGAGATGAATCCTTTTTGTTCTTCCCCAGTTTGATGGTCATGCCTTTAGTTCATCCCTCCACACTTGGCCATAGCTGAGGCTCTCCCAGGCTGCTCCTGGTTCCTTACACTTGTTTTCCATAGCCATTGTCATCCCCTCTACCCAACACAGCCCCAGGAGATGAGTTGGTACTTACTTGTATTGCTGTGTCCTGTAGATCCCTGGTGTGACTCCTACAGAGAGAACAGAACATGGAGTGTTATTTTGACACACTGATGCTTGCACATCACCTTCACAATGCAAACAGTTAACTGTTCACTCAGGTCCTGAGTCATTTTCAGCCCCCAGAATAAATCCAGTTATTTCTGTGACAAGCCATCAATTCTAAGGCTTGTAAACTTATTTCACAACAGCACTTTAATGGTGCAGTTCCTTGCAGAGCTATTAGGAATGTCCTGCTCACTATTTGTTACTTCATCAGCCAAAACTCATCTATTATCTCCTACAAATTCAGATAAGAAGACAGAGGGAAGCCCAATATTGCTTCATGGCCCATTGGATTGCTGAATAGCAGCAGCACAGCTGGTCTCTCCTTCTCACAGGATGCTCCTGACAGTACTGGAGAATGGAAATGCAGGCTTTAGTTCTGCCTCCCTGAGATGCCAAGGGCAACCTTGTACCACAACCTCAATATCTAGGATAAGGTGCAATAAATCAGATCATTTTTAGTTCACACATTCTACTGGGAGGCTTGGTTTGCAGCCATAAAAATAGACAAGAAGCAAATACAATATAAATACAAATAAAAATGGTAACTAAAAGATAATGAAGGACAAGAATACTGCTATGGTGTTTGAAACTGCTAGACAAGGATTTGCCCTCACCCTTGTACACTGTCATCATCCTCAGGCAGAAAGCATCCTGCCTGGAGCTGCCTGGAGCACAAGCTTGGCTCTGCACACTCTCAGGTTGGACACCAACATATGTGAGCTATAACACTGCCACTTCTCCTTTTCATTGATTGTTTCAGTCTCTTGCTTCTCAAGAAATTATTGTGAATAATAAAGGCTAACAGAAAAACCCAGCCAAATAGAGACTGCTCCTACTAAAGCATGAGTGCATGTAACCTGAAAAACAAAAGGTGAATTCTTTACATCTGGAGATTATTTTCTAGCTCCAGCTTGTTAAAAATCAACAAAGAAGTAAATGAACTGAGCATGTCAAGAAGAACATGACTATGAGAACTCGAGAATAATCACCCCACTAGCTTGGTGACAAGACCCCAGTGCTCCTGGAGTAGGTGAATTCATTCTCCAGGGATAAAATGATGGCTGATCCCATAATATCACACACACACACATAACTGGAAATCAAACACCTGATCAAACTTTCAAGAGCTGAAATCACAGGCCAAATGAAGAGAGAGCAAAGCAGAATTAAACAGCGTTTGCTTCCTGCAAATGAATGCCTGAAGATGAAAGCTCCTTAGCACAAGCATCAAGTGCACTCTTATTTACCCAATTTAATTATTCATTTAAAGCTTATTTATGAAGCTGTTCTTAATAAAATTACAATGAAATAATGCCTGATCATCTGCCTGTGACAGAGTGTGACAGAGAGAGGAGAGAGGCAAGCACACAGCCCTGTCACCACACACACTGATTCCATTAGCCTTCAGCTCTGAAAAACAACAAAGAGTCTCCCTGCCCCTTCCTCAGACTGCAAATTAATGCCACAGAGAAAGAGAAGTCAAAGTTAAGGAGGGAATGCTAACTTTCTGCCCTCTATTACACAAAGGACAGTTGCTTATATCTCTTCTTCCAGCGAGGCTGGGCTGGGAAGGCTGCCAGGCACTGCTTGCCTGTCTCACACCTGGATTTGCCTTCCATTCTTGTGCATCACATGCTAACAAGCTCTGATTTCATCTACAGGTACAGCACATGCACATACATCCCAGAATCAGAGGATCAGGATGGTTGGAAGAGACCTGTGAGATGATGGAGCCCAAGCATCCACCCAACACTGCCATGCTCACCATTACACCCTGGCTCCCAGCAGCACAGCTCCATGTCTTTGGAACAATTCCAGGGATTCCACCACCTCCCTGGGCTTCTTCGACAGATGGACACATCCAGATACACAGCTTCAAATGTGCAAGCCTGCTGTATTTGTGATAGAACAGACTCAGCTATTTCACCTTCCTTACCAGACTAGCTGCAGTTGCTGTGGCCTTTGCAACTTTAATAGCCTCATTCATAAATTTCAAGATCCAAGCTGTCAGATCACTAATTACTTGAGTTGCAGGTTAAAAGCACTGTGGCATCTATGGGAACTAATGATGCTGACACTCAGCTTTTGAGAGACAGAAAAGGAAGGAGGATTTGCATCCTTACAACAGGGCAGGAATGCTACAAGCTTCTCCTTCTTGTCATTCCCAAAATGATGTGTATCTTTACACTTGGGAACTGTCTCCTGCTAAAAAAAGGATTGCATGCTGTTTGCTTCTCTGGGTGGGAGCATCAGCACAAATGAAATGAGATCCTGGCACATAGATGGAGGAGGTCATCAGCTCAGCATCAACCTCAGCCCAGAGACCTCACATCTTTAGCCAGAGCTCCTGGAGGGCATATTTTGAAATGCAAGAGGCATGATTCTACCTGATGTTGCATGTCTTACCTTGTTTGGGAAGGGAAACTTGCTTTGTTCTGCCTTTCCTGGGGTATGAATAGCTGACAGGGGTGGAGGCCATGAATGGGTCATCTCCTGAAAAACAACATTGGACACAAAACTGTTTAGAAAGTCAATGGAATGTGAGACAATGATAATAGATCAGCAGCAAGAATGCTTGGGGAGTGGAACAGGTAAGTGACTGCAGCTTCTAGCAGATGCCCAGCTCACATCCAACCTAGAGAATACAGGAGTTACACTGGTTTTTGTCTCAAAAGCCCCAAGTAACAGTGCACACACTCACAAAACAGATTTCATACAAGCTCAGAATGCTCAATGCTTAACATTTGCTAAATGGTTCCTTCCTAAAATTGCCTTTATCCTTGTAAAGGAGTTGAATAAGTTTTTAACTACAAGATATTTGTGCCTTGCACGACAGAGCTGTGTAGTTCTGTTGCACTGCACTTTTGGCTCCAGCTCTGTGTTGCTCTGAAGGGACCTTTTGTGAGAGCTAAGAGACAGAGGTAGCTTCACCTGACTTGTACCTTCTGTGAGAGCTAAGAGACAGAAGTAGCTTCACCTGATTTGTACCTTTTGTGAGAGCTAAGAGACAGAGGTAGCTTCACCTGACTTGTACCTTTTGTGAGAGCTAAGAGACAGAGGTAGCTTCACCTGACTTGTACCTTCTGTGAGAGCTAAGAGACAGAGGTAGCTTCACCTGACTTGTACCTTTTGTGAGAGCTAAGAGACAGAGGTAGCTTCACCTGACTTGTACCTTTTGTGAGAGCTAAGAGACAGAAGTAGCTTGACCTGACTTGTATGCAGTCATCCTTGCCACAGCTTCAGGGAGACATGGATTCAATAGCATCACCACTCAAGCCTGGATGAGCTGCTCTCCAAAGCAAGGCTGCTTTTGGGTATGAAACACTTCAGTCAAGAAGTTTGTTCAGAGAGTAGCTTCCTACCCCTCTCTAGAGCAAGCCACTAAAGGATGGACATAGCTAGCACATCCAGCATCACCAACTACAATACTTGGTACTCACTAACTTAACCAATTGAACAGCACAAGTGGCACAGAGTGTGACAACCCTGAAGAGTCAGCTCCTAAGTTTCAAGAGCTGAAGAGCAAATAAGCTCTTGCCTAAGCAGGGGCCAGGCTGACACCATCAGAGTTTGCCTGGCAGATGCTTGGCTGGCTTCTGCTCCCATCAGCTGACTGGGGAATTGTTTCTCAGTGATAGGCCAAGGAGTCCTGCTGAGATCCATGAGCAGTCCCAAAATAACACTGGGAGTTCTATTTCCATGACTCATTCCTTTTGTTTTTTAAAGGGAATGTTGTTGTCTGGCAAAAGATGTGTTTGCAGCCCTGGCCCATGCTTTGCTGGTTCCTGACCCAGCACTGACTGAGCTCAGGCTCTTTCACAGCAAGGGAAGTCTGGCTGCTGTGCTAATGAAAGGATCAGTCCTTTCACCCTGCTTTATTAGTAATAAATGTCACCTTTAAAGCATTCTGGATCAACAGTTTATTTCCTAATAAACTGCATTCTTTTATTGGAGGCTAAAAAGTCTCATGATTTATTATCCTTCTGTAATCTAGGCTCGTGCCTCTAATCAGAGCATCAGCTGCTTTGCACTTCCAGCCACCAGAACTGCTTTGGTTTTCAGTTTTTTGGAGGCAGATTGTTCATCTTTTTTGCCTTCCTTATCTGCTAAGTGCCAGCAAGAGCAGGCTTTAGCAATTTTTAATGTGCAGTAAGTTCTTTACACTCAGGCAACAAGGAACTGAGGCAAGCAGATTGGTGTTTGCTGCAAGCACCTGGCACACGTGCCATTGTTTTGGGAAGATGAAGGAATTACCCTAGAGAGAAATATTCCAACAGTCAAGGTTAATGACAAGAAATGGAAGAAAAGGAGAGTTGCAATGTGGACATTTAATCCTAAGGCTGTGAGCTATAGAAGTATCACTTTTGTGCCTGCTTGTCTCTGCTTTCCCCTTGCCATTTGCTAGGAAACAGCACGGTGTGCAGATAGGCTAAAGGTGTTTCCAACCAGGAATACTTCATTCCTAAACAGACAGAGTGTTCTTCTCTACAAGCTGAGGTGCTGAGCCCCAAAAGGCTGCTTAGGAATGAACTCTAATATCCCTTTCTCCTGGCAGGCAATGCTCTGTCTATTGAAGAAGTGGAGTTCAGAATCTGGTGCCTCTGAAGCCAAGTGATCCTACCTGTGAAATCTGTTCTGTAGGATGTCCCTTTGCTCCAGAAGCAGCTCCACAGTGCCTGATCCCAGTGTTAACTCCAGGGATTGCTCCATGGCATGCAGGCAGAGCTCTTCCCTGCCACCTCCCTTGCCCCAGCCTGACACTGATGCTGATTAAAAATAAGGCTGACCTTTCTTCTTTTGACACGTCAAAATCTTTCATTTCTTCTTTTCCCAAAGATTATTTCTCATCCACACTTCAATGAAAAATGGCCTTAATGGTCTTTTTTTTCTTTTTTCTTTTCCCAGCTAGCTTCTCTTCTCCCTTTTTTGAGCTGTGACATAGAATAAAGCTTTCTGCAACATTCCAATGTGACATAACCCTTTCTGGCACCAAGATTTATTTTAGAGCAGGGTTAATAATTGCCATTATCATGACTATCTGAATGTGAATGACCTAGGATAATATTTGGAGGTGTGATGATATGATGTGCTTAGCACTACCCTTTGGGATTGAGAGAACTACACAATGAAATCAAACACTAAACTACATGCACAATCTCTTTCTCTTTCTCTCTGAGGTGCTGGGGATGCCACATCTCATCCCCATGGGGAGTGGAACTCTACAACTCCTTTACACCTGCAGGAAATCACTTCTCAGTAGTTACACCCTAAATATCCAGCTTGACAAGATAGACAGGGCCAAGCTTAGTTAATCCTAACCCACATGCAACTTGGCTTGGAAAACCTTCCAATAGAGATCATAGTGCAGCCTTGCTCCCAATTCACTTTGCACAGCAACAATTAACTAATGAGCCTTTTCTCCTGGATTAATGACTGCTTGGCAGTGCTTGGTTTGGAGCTTTTAATCCTCAGCTTGTAGGTGATTTTTCAGGAGAAGAGGTAAATCCAAGTGTTGACTGCAGGCAGTGCTGCTTCTCCAGTGCCCTCAGGCTTGCTGTGTGGCACATCATCATCATCATCATCATCCCACCAGCAAAGGTTGAATTGATTCAGCAAACCTTCAGGAATAGAAAGTAGGGAGCCCACTCTCATCTAGAGTTAGTCTAGCTGCTCCTAGAACTTCTCATCAGGCCATGAAGGAAATGGGAGTGTTTATTCCTCCTCTCTGCTTCTGCTCACCTAGCCTGTTCTTGAGTCATAATATTTTATCTCTCCACAGATGATGATTTAACAAATCTTTATAGCATCTCCTGAAGGACCTTGTCAAAGACCTTCTGAAAAGGATTTTGGCTGCCTCAGCTCCATCCCCTGCTCTGCTGACACATCACAGGAGAGACAATTTCCCTTTGCAGATCCTGTGCTGGCTAGCTGATGGAGACACCGTGATGAGGATGATGATGATGATGATGATGATGTGACTCAAGCTACAAGCTTTCCAAGATCCTTTAGCAAGTGATCACCAGGACACAGTTTGAGAAGCCCTAATCCAGTTACTCTTCTGTCTTCACAAAACAAGAGTTATTGTTCTTTTTACCCAGGAAACTGTCTCTTTTAGTGCTGTCAGCTGGCAGAGATCCCTCTCCGTTCCGTTCAGGGAGGCTACCCTGCCTCTAGCTGACAAGCTGCCTCTGATGCTAGTGTCACCCAGGCAAAGCAAAGAGCCTGACACTGAAACTCTGGGAGCCTGTGTTGGAGCTGACAGCATCTCACTAGGCTCCCAGGATGTGAAAAGCAAAGTTCCTTTGTTTTTATATAGAATAGATTCTCTCATTTCTGTTATTGCTGCAATCTTCCTAATCCTCTCAAATTGAGAGAGAAAGCTGTTTCCTCTTCTTTCTTTACGTTGTCACTTAGCAAATTACACCTACTTGACTCTTCTTCTTCTTCCTCACAAGTCCTGCAGTTTCCCTTTGAGCACTTGGTAATTTTGCCATTAGAGCATCTTTTATTCTGTCATTATCTTTTGGGTCCCATTTGACTTAGAAACACCACCCCCAACAGAAAATCTTCCCATTTTCCAGCCTCTCTTGTTTTTTCTTGGTTTACTTCTTTGCCACCCACTTCCCTGAGCAGGTTTTAATTTATAAGTAATATTTCTGTCACATATGATGCAAAAAGCTTTCTAAACTTGAGAGGTGACAAATGTGCTTTCACCCACTCACTAGCTGAAGGATGGAAAAAGGGAACCACCACAAGCTCCCTCTCAGGGAGCTGAAATAGCAATAAGGATATGTGAGGCTGCACCTCCTGAACTCAATCCTGGGCTCAGGTTTGGGCTCTTCACTCCAAGAAGGATATTGAGGTGCTGGAGAGAATCCAGAGGAAAGCAACAAGGCTGGGGAAGGGTTTGGAGCATGGTGAGGAGCAGCTGAGGGCACTGGGGTTGGTTAGTGTGGAGGAGAGGAGGCTCAGGGCAGACCTTAGCTCTCTCTGCAGCTCCCTGACAGGATGACTGTCTGTTCTTAGCCAAGAAGCTGTGTTTTTAGATGAATGCATTGGGCCATGTGAGATGACAAAGTGTCTGCAAAGCAGCTTTGCCTGGGCAAGCTGAGATGATGTGGTTAATCAAGGTACAAGCTTTATTAGTTCATTAACCTCCTGCACCCAAGGACTGGGGATGCTCCTTGCTGAATTGCCATGCTAGACTGATGCAGCTACTTTGCTGCTCTCAGCTGGCAGCAAGCTAACAGAAGTGGCTAATGAAGATGAAGAGCTGCCTCTGGGGAGTGGGGGGAGGAGAAAAAAACCTAGAATACTTCAAGGTCCAGATCTCTGCATGATTTCAGAGCATAATGAAGAAGTGCACCTAGCCAGAGCTGCTAACAAGCATGTTCATTTTGCTCCCAAAGCAATGCCAGTGGCCTCAGGATTGCTCTGGAGATATTGCAAGAGGAGAAAGCAAAGCCCAGGACACTGGGCAGGGTCTTACTCTGGATTTGAGAGATGATTCTATCAATATGGGCAAAGGAGCAGACAAAAAAGTGCCCAAAGCTAAAAACCAAACCCACTCTCCTTTCTTTTTCCCTGCTGTAGCACAGAGAGGTTCTGCAAGGTAAAGCAGCTTGTAAATCCTTCCTGGACAACCTGGAATGGCTGTGGCTGAGTGCAATTAGCAAGCCATTTTGTTTATGATGCTCTGACAACTTGGGGAATCTGTTCCTAGCCAAGTGATTTATTGTGAATGAGATGAAGGGATGAGTGTAAGCACTGCTTGCTTCAGTGTGGGTGACTCCAACCATCTGTTCCCAAGGTTGCATCGTGTGCCTCCTAGATCTGAACTGACAGCAAGATGGTAAATCTTGCTGGTTTGCACTCTAGAAGTAGCAGAGAGGCACAATGTGATGGCTGAAGCCAAGAGAGAGCAGATCAGCTGAGTAGAGAGCTCAACAGAGCCAAATTGATGTCCACAGATGTACCTGGCAGACTGGGACACTGCACCTTGAAGTTAGAGCTCACCTGAGCAAAAGGAACTGGAAATCATCTCCCACTATGTCATGCTCTTGCCCAAAGAGCTCTAGGATTCTAAGCAGGATTCTTGTGCTCAGGGATGCTGGAGCAGGCTCTCAGCAGCAGGACACCTTGGTTTTACTGCTGGAAATGCTATGAAAAATGATGCTAACAGAAGTTTTTACAACTCTCTAAAGCATTCCTCCAAGCAGTTTGGCAGCAAACAGCAGGTGATTATGGAATGACAGGCACACAAGGAAGGAAGATGCTTACAAATGCTTGTGTGCTTTGCTCTTTCTTAACTATCCCTGATTTACTCATCCCCTTCACAGCAAAATGAACTCTCTTTGGCTGTCATTTAAAAAAAACAAGGAGGAGGTCTATATTATCTTTTTTTTTAACCTCATAGAAATAAGGTGGAAAAATTAAAGCAATACATAAAGAAAAAAGGAAAGAAGAGATAGCATTACCACTTCTTAATTCTGTTATCTATTTGTTAGCGAGCAGGGGATCAGGAGCAGCTGCCTCAGCACGGGAAATATCAACTATTTCAAGTCATGAAAGGTTAGTTTGTGGCAGCAAATGTTAATATCTTTTGATTTCTCTTCAGGAGAACCCTCCCACTGCAATTCACTGCACTAAGAAGGTGCACACATAGCATTCAATTCCCACTTAAGCCTTCAATGACTTTCCCAGCTAAGGAAGGATTTCACCTCTCTTGTTTCAAGGTAGTCTTTTTGGTCAGGTTGCTTTGGGGTTTTTTACTTTTAAATAGTTTCTTAGTAAAACAAATCAGCTATAGCTTTCAGAGCTTTAGTATACACAGATCACAACAGAAGAGCTTTTTTTCCCCCAAAAGCATGAACAAACACCCTTCAAATGAAACAGAGACAGTTAGAGGCTGCTCCAATGCTCCAAGAGCACTGCAAGCATCAACAGTTCATGCTTTTGGAGTGAGATGCTGGAATTCTGCCAGGCAGCTTAACACAAAGCTGCATGGGCCAGGCAATTGCATCCAAGAGATGCATGCTGAGAGGAGAAAGGAAGATGCAGAGGGAACTCAAGGAGGGCAGAGCAGCAGCCACAACCAACAGCAGTGCTACAGACCCAAGTCCATCCCCAGGGCTGGGATGACATCAACCAAAAGCAACTGTGCAAAGCAGAGGAGCCTGCCAGGGCTTCTGTTCAGCAAGCACAACCACTCCTGACAGCAGTGCATAGGAGAGACTGAAGTTTGAAGACAGAGCATGTTATAAAGTGAGATGAGAAGAGATAAAACCTCTCCTTTCCACTGAAACCTTTAATGGCAACCAGCAGTAAAGCTTTTAGGAGAGTTGGTTTGGTTTTATGGATAGGTTCAATGTGTTGAATCCCTATCCATATTTTAGCCCCAGTGCCTAGAGCCACAGCACCATTTGGTTTCTGATGCTTTAATCTCATTAGCAGAGCTATTTGGATGGATCTAGCCAATCAGCTTGCTAATCCTACCTTAGCTAAGTGTTATTTATTGGATCTGTATATACAACAATATTAACACAGTCAAGCATCAGCATCAGCACTTGAGGGCACTGTTAAATTCACCCAGTGTTCAGAGAGAGATTTAATGATGGATTTAATAGTATTAAAGAGGAAAAAATGCCCTTGGCCTTTACATTCTCATTTAAAAACATATAAAAGAGTAGTAATTCAGGCAGTTATACTTCTTCCCTTTAAATCACACTCAGCAATACAAGAGCAGCTGTACTTTGGCTGTTACTGGAGCAGCCCCTGGCCTAGCAAAATCACCAAAGTGTTGGCAAATCCACCTCAAGTTCCTACAGCAAATATGGGTGAGTTTACTGCTAAAACAATGAATCTCTGGACGTCAAAGAATCATTAAAGTTGGAAGAGAACTCTTAAGATCATCAAATCCAACTGTCAACCCATCAGCACCATGAGACCTCCACACACATGGGGAATAACACTACAAACTAGATCCTTAGCAGCACATCAGGCAAAAAAATGTGTGCTGCATATGCAAGAACACTTCTTTTGCACAGATATTTTGGATCATGAGGAAGTAATTTTTAATCATTCTTGTTAAAAGAGGATCTTAAATGGTAAGGTTTGCTGGGAAACTAGCAGCACTGCTACAGAAAAGACCCTTGGGATCATGGAATAGGTAGCAGAGAGCTGTCTTCTGCAATCAAGAAGGAGATTTATTCCCTTTTTTATCATCTCTAGCAGCAGGCAAGCCTGATATGGCTCTGTAGCACTTTGGCATCTTTGGATGAGCTGCTTGTGGGAAGTCTTTCAGAGGCTCTGAGCTCCCCTTGGAGCCAATGGAAGCTGAATGCCCAGGAATAGGTTACCAAAAAACAATGTGATTTTCCTAGTGGCTGCCAGGCTTTCCAAGTGCTTGAGTAGGCAAAATCCTTTCCTCAAGCTGGCTGCTAAAATGCTAGACTTTGGAGAGCCTGCAAAGCTTCCTCTGGAATTTGCTCTGTTGGTTCAATAATACACACAGAGGTTGTTTTTTTTTGCAGGCAGAATATGGATCACTTCTTGTATAATTGCATCATTACTTTAATTAGATTAAATGACATAATTGGGATGTCTAATTACTGAATGAGGGAGGGGAAGGAAGGGAACTTCCCCAACATCAAGTGTGGTTCTTGAGGAAGGGTTGGCCACACAGATTTCTGGTGCAGGAGACCCTGGTTTCCTCTCCAGGGACAATATCTGAGGTGCTCCATCCCCATCCAGAGCCCACTAAGGTTGTCATGCAGAGGCCATGGGAGCTCCCCAGGGATGTGTGGCAGAGCACTGGGCTCCAAGTCATGTCCTGGGCATTCAGGAACAGCCACTGTGCTCCAGGGAGGAGGAGACAGGCAACTAACAGGTGTGGAATGTGACCAACATTATATTTCTAGGAAACTACATCACTTGATGATGAATTTACAACTATTTGGGCCTTTCCAAGTTCTATCTCTTTCATTCACAGCTTCATCTATTAAAACTTCACAGAACTAATTAGTCCTATTATTACCTGCACATTTTGCCTTAAAAAAAACCTCCAGGTTTTAGAGCATAACAAAGTCTTAGAGTTGTTTTTTAACTCTTGTACAGCATAAAAGATCTGTGTGTCCCTCTCCTCCTCTGGAGCACTGATGCCACACACCAAATGCTCTCTTCCAAGGCACAGCTGAGATGCAATGCCATGGATATCCTGCTGGGAATGTACTGAGGAACAGCTTTTAGCATTTCAGCTTTTACTCCCCATCAGCTTAATTAAAAACTGCTCTTAGAAGAGTACCATTTGCCCCCCCCAGTCCTCCCCCCCCAATGAACAGGAGCTCTATTGACTGCCACTGCATTAAGGTTGCTTAATGAAAGTAATTACAACAAGCTAGCAACAAAGGGATGAGGAGACTACAGAGCTGCACGTGGAGGTCTGCAGAAGCTCCTGGTCCCCCCTCCACGTGCCCTGCCTTCACATGAGCTTGTGCAGGCATCTGGGGGGGGGACACATGTGCCAGAGCATCCCTTGCCCCTGGGGAGCACATATGGCCCTGGCACACAGCTCTCCAACTGAAGGAAGCTCAGGAGGAGTGCTAATGAAAGGAATAAATGCTGGTGTTTGGGATAAAAAGAAGTTGTTTTGTTGTCTGGAAGATGCTTGTGAGAGATACTGCTCTGTTATCAGCTACTGCAGTTTGCCTGCTCCAGGAGAAAAGGAAAGGGAGGTGGTGGAAGTCAGCTGAGTCCTGCAAAGCTTCCAATCTTGCAGAGCCTGCCCCAACTGCCCCCAGATTGGGAAATGGAGTTTGTGACAGAGCTCTGGGGAAGCAGGGATTAGTTGGAAGAGAGAGAGAAATGAGTTTGAAAGGGAATTTTTTTTAGCTCTTCCCTACAACACCTGGGTTATCCCTCTGCTTTCTGTTGTTTTGGGGTGGTTTTTTTAGCCTAGCTGCCATAAACTCACCACTACTCCAGCTCCTTCTCTGGTTCTGAATCCCAAGTGCAAGGATGCACTGAATGCAAACAAATGGTGATGGAGGAAAGGCAAGCTCAGCACCAGCTCCTGGCTGGGAGGCTTCCACCCCCCAAAAAAACCCTGTTCTGTCTCTCCAAACCCTACCAGATCCAAGCCCCAATCCCTAGCTATTGGAGGAAGCAGGGATCAGATCCAAGCCCCAATCCTTAGCTATTGGAGGAAGCAGGGATCAGATCAATACCAGAGCTAATTCTTGCAGAATTCAGGAAAGCCATGGAGCTTTCTGAGAAGGAAACAGCCACCTTTGCAGGAACTGCAGGAGGAGATGTTGCTTAGCAACAGGATATAAAAATGATGGATAACACCAGGAACTTCTTGCCCATCTGAACACAGCACCCTACCAAGACAGCTTCATCATGTGCTCTCACACGCTGCAAATCCACTGAGACCATTAAAGCCTCCATCTTCTGTAATATACTCTGTTAAACAATCATGTGTTTGTGTTAATGCAGTAAAACAGGGGATTTATTTAATGATTACCCAGTGATACAGCAGCAGCAGCAGCAGCAAGCAGGAATGGTTTCTATTTTAAGGCTGCAGAATCCATCCTGAGCTAGCACACTTTGGAGGGAGAAGGAATGCAGTGAGGCAGAGCCACACAATGCCTGGGGATGGCTGGGGAGGGGAAGGAAAATCACCTGACAACCACCCAAAAAACAGGGTTATTAAAATGCATTTCCTGCTTTTAACTGCCTTTTTTTTGCTTATGGAGTACCTCCTGCTTGCCAGCTCTGGAATGGGAAAGGGAAGGAGGGTGGCAGAGTGTGCCAAAGTATGGGTCAGTGCTGAATGATGTCCTCAGCAGGACAGCAAGGAGAGGACTGCTGCAGGAGGAGCTGCTGGGGCCATCTGCAGCCCAGGGCATGGGGATGCTGTGGGGAGCAGCTGGCCCTGGCAGCCCCAGCCCTGAGAGGGAGCACAAGCAGTGCCAGCCCAATTAGGAAAGATGGTGTGCAGCCAAAACACAAGCCCTGCAGCCAGAGGCACATGCCAAGGCACCAGGTCTGCATCTCGAGGAAGAGTGTCTCCATCATTTTCCCTCACAGTATCACTAAGAGTGGAAGAGACCTCTAAGATCATCAACCCATCACCTCCATGCCACTAAACCATATCCCTAAGTACCATATCGAGGTGTTTTTGGATGGTGACTCCAGCACTGCCCTGGGCAGCCTGGGCCAATGCCTAACAACTCTTTCTGGGAGGGAAGGAATCTTTCCTACCATCCTACAACCCTCTGAGGCATCACAGCCAGCAGAGTGGTGAGGACAACAGCCTCAGCAGAACACGGCAAGTAACACCAGGCCACAATGATCCACACTATAGGCTTGGTAACCTGTTGGAAGGTTTATTGGGAAGCTGCAGTGGGGGGGAGTTGGACTAGATGACCTCCAGATGTCCCTTCCAACCCAAATCATTCTAGGATTGGGAGTAACCAGATGGAGGAGAAAAGAGACTTTGCTTATGTGCTGGGAGTGGGCACTTGGCTCAGGTTATCACCTTGGCTTGTCCTGAGGACTCCTGGTGGCAAGGTTAGCTATGGAACAGCTCTGCTTCTAGAAGAGAAACCCCCTTTGCCCACCCCTTCCTGAGGTCCCTGCAGGCCCCTTCCACATGCCAGGAGAATGTGCCTCTGCTTTTTGAGAGCTCTGTGCTGCCTATTTGCAGGCTGTGCTATCTGCAGGTTATCTGAGGTCCATGTTCTGCCTGGCTGGCACTGCAGCAGCTCAACGTGGCATTAATCCTCTGCTGAGCTCGTGCCTTGCATTGCAAGCTTTGCTCTGCCACTCACTTGCTTTTTTACCTTCAGCAAAGCACCTCAGCTCATCCATCTGTTCCAGCCTAGCTGGATGGGAGCATCTCTGGCTCACCCATCTATTATGGGCACTTCCCAAGGAGAACAAGACTCATGGAAGCACACTAAATAAGCAGCAAGCCTGCTTGCACTGAAATGCTTGAAATATTATATATATATCTTAAAGGAGAATCCATTCCACAGCAATGCCAAGCAGAAGCCAACCCCAGATCATTGGGATTGCACTGTGGTGAATTGTAGCATCCCAAGCTTTGTTAGGAGCAGACTCCAGAGCATAAGCAATTGAACCTGGCTGCTGGGTAAGCAGGGAGAGGCTCCCAGAGAGAGAAGGGAGCAGAAGTGGGCACAATCCTGCCCAAGAGTTCCTGCTGCAAGCCTCTGAAGGTAAAGTGCTGAGAGGAATGGAAAATTCCCTTTCTTCATGCAGTAGTGAGCACCTGGGCAAGTCCAAAAGTCCAACATCAGGAGACAAAGCTCATCCAAGACAACTTATCTAGCTTTAATCTAAGTGAAAACCAACTCTGGTATTCTGCTGGGCAGTTGTCTGGCTGAAAGGTAACTGGAAAGATGGAGACACTGGCATGAGAGAGAAAAAGAGATAAATATGGAAATGCATAAAGGGAAGTCAAGTGTGACTCCCTTTCCTAATTGCCTAACATGATTCCCACTAGATGCATAAATTACAGCTCCTATTAACAGCACTATGAATAATAATCAGTTTACTTTCTGCCTTGTATCTAAATATACTTTCTATATGATTTCATCTTTTATTCAGCTGTTTAAAAGCAGAACATCTAATTACAGTTCCTATTAGTCTACATTAATTTCATTTTTTTTCTTTTTTGCCACAGAGCATGTGATGACTGATTTGCTAAAAACAGGCAGAAATTTTTTAGCATATGGAAAAAAAAATCATGTTATTATGAACACATTCCCACAAGACTCTCCATTTCAATTCCCTTAATTATTTAGTCATTGCTGATTATGTCTTTTCACAATTCATTATCCCATTTCCTGCAACGTGGGCATTTTATTCATTAAGTGTCAAAATGAAGGGCCTGACCTCCAGGAAGATAATCAGGGAATCAGTGGCCTAGAGAAAAGGTCTGGGCTTGCCTTAAGTGCTCCCTTCTCCCAGGAGCTGGGCAGGGACAGAAAGGAGCAGGAAGGGATGGAGCTGCTTCCCAACTGCTCCTGGCTTCTGCTGGCATGGGGCACCTGAGGGCAAAGTGCTGTCACCTATTGTAGGCCCAGGGGAACCTCAGGAGCTNCCCAGGGAGGTGGTTGAGTTGCCATCCCTGGAGCCATTCCAGGTGAGGCTTGCCAGGGCTCTGGGCAAGCTGCTCTAGTTGGGGATGTCCCTGGCCACTGCAGGGGGGTTGGACTAGATGAGCTCCAGAGCTCCCTTCCAACCCAAACCAGTCTAGGATTCTATCATGTCACACTACCTAGGGCCACAGCTTAGTGGCATGGTGCTGACAGGTTGATGGTTGGACTTGATGCTCTTAGAGGTCTCTTCCCACCTGAATGATTTAAAAGCCACCCCTGTAAGCTGTGAGGAACAATTCCTGTTCCTCTTCTCTTTGCCACACACTGTCAAACTCAGTCACAGCCAAACTGCTCTCCTAAATGCAAGCCAAGGAACAATTACTCAGCACCCACTTAAAACAATTAAAAGAAGAATGTGAGGATGATTTAATTAGACTGAATAGCTGCTAATAATGCCTGCTGATTTGCAGGCTTGTGAGTAAATGTTTGTGGTATTTATAATATCTAATGAATAGTTATGGATATCCCCATATGTGTGCCTGCATCTATACCAAATGCCTCCACCATGTTTCTCTTTCTGGGCTTTCTAGGAGCAAAAATTAATTGGAGAAGCTTTAAGAGGCATTCCATTAATAGACAGCAGCTTCCTAAATAGCCTCAGAGCTAGACAAATACTCTGCCTAATGCCATTTCATTTGCTGCCAGCTGCATGTGCTTTGCTTTTGATCTGGCCCACGCTTGCTGATGCATTATTAAAGAGCTAATCCCCATGCCCCTGGACTTAGCATCCTGCCCCCTGCTTATTTGGTAACAGATTCCCTCTTTTCTTTCCTTACCACAGTGATTAATCATCTCAGCTAAGGGTGGCAGTGGTTATGATCTGAGTCAGTGACTCCAGGCCAGCTTCATCTCTTGTTGTGCAGCTTTTCATGTGTTGGCAATACACTGGCAAGCTTTTCTGTCTACATTTCAAACTCCAGAACCTGCAAAGAGCACTGGAGCTCTGCTTCTGATGGTCCTGAGGAGCTGCTTAGGCTGTGGAAGAATCACTGCCTGGCTCCTAGGGTCAACCTAGGCAGAGCTGTAGGAGCTCAGCAGGTAAGAGACATGGTTTAGTGGCATGGTAATGATCTCAGAGGAGAGACAACCTGTTGCCTTCCAAATGCCTCTCTGCAGTCAGATGGTTTCTGCTCTGGGTGGTTTTGTTCCCTCTGTTTGCCTGCAACAGTGCTTTTGATGACTTCTTGTTAAAGCAGAGTCCTCTAGGGTTGCTGAAGTCCTGACTTGCAGCATCCTGACTTGCAGCATCCTCACCTGCAGCATCCTCACCTGCAGCATCCTCATCATCTGCAGCATCCTCACCTGCAGCATGCTTGGCAGAGAAGCAGCTTGGACTCTTCTGTTCATCTTACAAACATTTCCAGCTCTCTGCTGCAATGGCTGACCCCTTCTCTCTGTTCTAATAGTCCTTCAAAAGACTCTTTGAGGAAGCCAACTGCCTGACCATTATTGTTTTTTATTGTGCTGTAGTGTTGTAGTGTTCCCCCCCCCCCAATATTAAGGGAAATGATCTGAGTGGAGAGGGAAAGCACCAAATGGATTTAGTTATCAAAAACTTTATGGCATCCTAGCTTGCTGCAGGAGTAGTTTAAATAGATTTTTGGGTGGTTTTTTTATTCTTCGCTAAGCAAAAATTGTATAGCCATTACTATGCTCTTGGGAAATACCAAGGACTACAAGCTTCCTATTCCCCATTTCCCAACATTCCCCATTCCCTGTCCATCTCAGCACACTCCCAGTGTCAGTAAGGAGAGAGGCATCTGCATCCTCTCTCCTGTGACTACCTCAGGAGATGAAACTCATCACTTAGATTCCACACCTATCCTCAAATAACTACAAGAAGGTGAGAGAAATTCCACCTCAACTCATCACCATAACCTCCACACAGGACAAAACATCCTATTTTAATTGTTCTCCTTCAATTTGGCCTTTGCGCAACCTGTCTGATTTCACATGTTCTGCTGAGAACAAGGAACATGGCAGA
This sequence comes from Bucco capensis, assembly GCA_013396975.1. Classification (NCBI taxonomy): domain Eukaryota; kingdom Metazoa; phylum Chordata; class Aves; order Piciformes; family Bucconidae; genus Bucco; species Bucco capensis. The sequence continues at coordinate 551,399 of VWZO01019915.1, forward strand.
GACTTCACTTCCACGAATCCAATAGAAAGCTCTCCACTTGTGTAGCACCAGCAAGATGAGGAATAAACATTGCATATTAATAGCTGTGGGAGGACTGACTTGCAGAACCTTGCCTCTGTCATCAGCAACAAGATAAATCAGTAAAATTACCCTGCAAATTCACTAGCTTCATCTCTTCCACTTGCACATTGTAGTCATGGCATAGGGAAAATGAGGAGCTTGGCCTCCAGACAGAGCAACAGGATGGAAGTGGCAGACACAGAAGAGCTGAACTCTCTTTGCTAGATGTGACCTTAAAGAGTCTCTGTGACAGCAAGGAATTTACAGCCAGGATGCCAAACAGAAGCAACTCAAATTCTGCAGAGGAATGCAGCTGTGCAACACCTTAGTTCTCTTTTGAGATAAATACCTTAAACACTGGATAGCTCTGCAACATAACCATTGCCAACTGGATGGCTCTTGGACCAAATCCAGGCACTTAAACAGAAGAAGATTCACAGTATCCCAGAATGTCAGGGGTTGGAAGGGCCCTAGAAAGCTCATCTAGTGCAACCCCCCTGCCAGAGCAGGAGCACCTAGACCAGCTCACACAGCAACGTGTCCAGGCAGCTCTGCAATGGCTCCAGACAAGGAGACTCCACAGCCTCCTGGGCAGCCTGGGCCAGTGCTCTGGCACCTGAACTGCAAACAAGTTCCTCCTCAGCTTAATACTAAACCTCCTGTGCTCCAACTTGCTCCCATTCCCTCTTGTCCTACCATTGGATGCCATGGAGCAGAGCCTGGCTCTCTCCTCCTCACACTCACCCTTCCCATATTTCTAAGCATTGCTGAGGTCTCCTCTCAGTCTCCTCTTGTCCAGGCTGCAGAGACCCAGCTCTCTCAGCCTGTCCTCCTAGGGCACATGCTCCATTCCTTTCAGGATCTTGCTGGCCCTGGGCTGGACTCTCTCCAGCAGCTCCCTATCCTTCTGGAGCTGAGGGGCCCACAACTGGACACAGCATTCCAGGGGAGGCCTCCCCAGGGCACAGGAGAGGGGAGAAGAACCTCTCTGGCTCTGCTGGCCACGCTCCTCTTCATGCATCCTAGGATGCCATTGGCCTCTTGGCCACAAGGGCACATTGCTGCCTCATGGGCATCCTCCTAGCCACCAGCACTCCCAGAGCTGCATCCCCAGGGCTCTTCTCCAACACATCAGTTCCCAGGCTGGACTGATCCATGGGCTTGTTCTTTCCCACATGCAGTACTTTACACTTCCCCTTGTTCAATGTCATTCAGTCTCTCCCTGCCCATGTCTCTAGCCTGTCCAGGTCACTCTGGATGGCAGCACAGCTCCTGGTGTGCCAGCCACTGCTCCAAGCTTGGGATCATCCCCAAACTTGCTGAGGGAACACTCTCCCTCTTCCTCCAGCTCATTGATGAATATATTGCACAGTCCTGGCCCCAGCACTGACCCCTGGGGCACACCACTAGGCACAGGTCTCCAGTTAGACTCTGCTCCACTGACCACAACTCTCTGGGCTCTGTCCCTTAGCCAGTTCCCAATCCATCTCACAGCACAGTCTCCCAGTTCAGAGCCTTGCACATCTGCTGCAAGGCAGCAATGTGACAGCAGGCAAAGCAGAGCCAACCTTGGGCAGGCTGACTCCTTCCCTAGCATCATGGGCTCAAGGGATGGGACACTGTGTCTGTCCCCAGCTAAGGACTCCTTCCACCTGCCTGTCTGGCAAAGAGAGACACAAAGAAAGGGAAAAAAGAGCAGACTGCTAGTGGTTTGTTTTAAATCAGAACTCACTGAAATGACCAAAAACAACCCCAACAAACAAAGAATCCCTGAAAGCCTAGATGACAAGACATGGGAAGGTCCAGAGGGCACAGGAAGAAGAACTGAGAGTGAACATCCTTTACAGAAGGGAATGTTGGATGATTTGGGGTATAATTTATGAATTCCTTATGGCTTTTTATTTTGTTACTGTCCAATGTTTTATTAGTCCATGTGTTAAGAAGACAAGGAAAAGAAGTTAATGTCTGTCCAGGAAAAGGTCACTAGCTAAAGACTGCCAGCACCTGTAGAGATCTCAGCCAAGGAAAATGAAAGGTTAAGGGCCATTTTATTCCCTTGTCTCTTCACAAGGGCCTAGATTTGATTGCTCTAGATTTGGTCTGTGATTCTGTGATCATCCAGTCCAAGCATCCCTATCAGTCCCATGCCCCTAAGCCATGGCCCTAAGGAGAGCAGCTCAATGTCTCTTCAACCCCTGCAGGGATGCTGACTCCAGCACCTCCCTGGGCAGCCTGGGCCAAGCCTCAACAACCCTTGCAGGGAAGAAATTCCTCCTTATATCTAATCTAAACCTCCCCTGCTGCTGCTTGAGGCCATTTCCTCTCATCCAGCAGCCTGAAGACTTGTCCATCTGCTTGGGAAATGTCTCAAGTGCGTACAAGCACAAAAATCAAGCTGATGCTTCTCTTCCTAGGAAAGAAAAAAACAACAACAATTTCTTCCAATATCCTCTTTTCTACCTTGTGTTGCAGCTTGCCCATCTGCTGAAGGAGAGAGGGAAGCAGCTGCTGTGGCAGTGCCTATATTTAGCAGCCTATTCTGCTATTGATGCATCTATACCTAGTTCCTATAATGAGAATTATCCTGCCAAAGCACAAGGACAATAGGCCTTTTAGGATTCAGTTTGTACTAACCAAATGTCTAAGGCAAATTAGCCTAGGTGAAATTATTCCAGCTTTTCATTAATACTCATTAAGTTTCTGAGGGTTGGCATTTTCAGCAGGAAAAAAAACCCCAGTAAGTTTTCACTGACAGAAAAAAAGCCACTCAGATAAATGAAGGAAATGTTTACCCAGTTTAATAGGCATAATTTTCTCTTTTGGTGCTCAATTCAACATCAGGATCTGAAGTCAACAAAGGTTGGAGCAGGGTCTACAATGCTTTTTAATTGGGCTCTTCTCATTTACACTGGAGCACTCAGGGCTATAATGAACCATTACAGATGCAGACATGCAATGCTAGGGAAAACTAATAATGGCTTCAGTTTGCTCAGTATTTATTCAGCATTCACAAGTAAATAACAAATAACTTGTTCATGTTAATGACAAAAAGCCTGTGGAAAACCCACAGGGCTGGAGAGGAACTTTTGTACTGCCTGAAGCCCACTTGCTCTCCCACCAAGGACTCTGAATAACTGGGTTTTATCCCCAAAAGGGTAAAGTGGCAGGCTTGTAATGTCTATCTAAAATTGCCTGGTTTTCTCATTTAATTCCTTTTCTGTCTGGGTGTCTTTAAGTGGAGGCAGTATAAGATAGAGTTGTGATTAAATTAATGCTGCTGCAAAAGAATTCAGTTTTCAGCAGCTGTCAGCAATGTGATGGTTCCTTCCCATCCTTGTGATGACCTGTGCATTGGTATTGTTTGGGCAAAACAGCCAGAATTCCAGCACTGAAGAATTCTGAGTCACAATTCCATCATTTCAGGTGACATCAGGTCACCTAGATGTGGTCCTTAGGGACATGGTTTATTAGTGGCATGATAGGTTGATAGTTGCACTTGATGCTCTTAAAGGTCTCTTCCAACCTTCATGATTCTGGAAGCAATGGTTTGCACATGAAATAATGGAGTTGTGAAATAATGGAGTTGTGAAATAACGGAGTTGTTTTTCCCCTAGAACCTCACTTCTGAAGCACACCTGAGAGCATTTTCCTTCCTGAGCTCCTAAACCCCAACTAGGTCTCAGAATGACACAAAGCAGCCTCTGTAGTGAGTGGGATTTAGTGCTCCTCACAAAGCACAGCTCCTGTGGCCTTTGGGGTGAGGAAAACTTGAGCAGCATCCAGTCAGCTTCTCTTTCAATACTCTATCAGAGCACAACTGTTGCAGTGTGGCTAGCACTGGAATTCCTCAAGGTCTTTTCTCCCACAATTTCCTCACAGTCTTTGCTGCCAAGGGAAGCTAACTGATGTGTTGCTTCTAAATATCATTAAATAAGATGAACAAAAGAACATTTGTCTCAGCTCCCAAATGAGGAAAGCTGCATCTCTCAGACATAAACAGAAAGCTGCTGCATCCTGGGTCAGGATAAGATGTGATAGTGGGGCGGGGGGAGAGTTCCCACTGATGATCTCCAGTTGTGGAAAATCAGGCTCCACAGAGGAATTTCCTAGATGGAAGAGGATGTCTACTCAAAGTATTAGTGTGGGAAGACAGAGGATGGTGGAGGATGTCACCTTCTCAAGTCACACACCTCCTCTGAGCTCTCACTTTGCTTTGAGTGAATCTTACCAAAGGGCCTTCTCCTAGCACAAAGCCTTTGCACATTGGCTCCTCCTGTCCCCAAAACAGGAGTCTCCTTCCTCTCTACCTCTCTGTTCAACTCAGAGCACCTCTGCCCCAGCACAGGGGCAGCCAATGGCACAGAAAGTCCCTCTATGTCCTACATCAGGAGCTGGAGGACTGAAAGGCAGATTAGACCTTTGAGTGGCATTTGCTTTAAGTCTTAAGTATTTCTTTGCCTTTTGAAGGTGATCTTTTTCCACTGACATCATGCTCAAGGTTTAAACACACAGCAGAGGGCAAACCTCAAACTCCTCAGAGACATTCTTCTCAAGCACAAGAGTCACAGCAGCAAAAATCCAGGAGTGACAACTCAGCACTGTCAGTGTACAACTAATTAATGGTTAGTTGACATTCTCACTGTCAGGATAGCATTTCAGTGCCATTTTTCCCTGGTGCTCTGAAGCTCAGACAATGTTAGGGGCCAGGGGAGTGATGTTTACATGTCTGCCTTTCAAGTATTGGCTCTGAAGATTTAGTGACAGTTGCAAACCACAATGTGGGCAAGAAAAAGGATGTGCCAGGCACAGTGCCCAAACCAGGAGCTCAGATGAGCTGAGACCTTCTGGAGAGAGACTCTAGGAAAGGCAAAAAGGGACAAAACGAGCCCAAATCTCTCTAGCTAGCTGTGCTGCTGATTTTGCTCTAGAAGCATGAGCTAGCAGCTGAACTGCTCATTCTCCCTGGGAAGTTCCAGGCAAGGCTTGCTGAAGCTCCACAGTGCTCCCATCCAGCCCATCAGTGGTACCTGGGCTGGCTGGAGGCAAGCTGCCCATGGGAAATCACTCAGATGGAGAAAAGAGACCCTACAGAGGGCACACAAGGGCAATAGCTTCTGCCATTTAGTGTCTTGGGTGAAGTGATCCATTTCCCAAACCCTCTTTTCCCTTTCTTTGGAGTAAGAAAGACAGTAAGAATACTACTGAGGAAGGAATACAATGAGCAGTACACATCACCCAAAATCATGCTCTCAAATTTCGGATACTAAAAGCAAAGCCATGCTGTGAAAGTTCTGAAGGATTGCAACAAAACCAAGTCCTATTTGATGCATTTTTAATGTGACACTGACACTTTGGAGTACTTGGGTATTCACTGAGACCAAGCAATGTTAGCAAACTGGGGCTGCTTCTAAGCCTCTACACTTCTGTCTCTCCCTGACTTGTGCTCCTCTGAAACTTCTCCAGCAGTTTCCCACTGGGCTCAGTGACAAAAGCCAACCCAAATTTCCCCCACTGAAGATGCCATGCTGAAGATAACTTCCTCCCCTCCCAAAGTTGCCTAGCAATTTCCTTCTTGAGCCTACCAGCAAGCTGTTTGCTCTGGTGTCAGCCAGCAAAGTTCCACCTGTAAGCTTTCCCCTCTGCTTTGGAAAGCAAGAGGAGTGTTGAGAAAGATGCTGCTGGTTACTTTATTGGTGCTGTGTAATTCTTCACATGTCTGACTCCACCAGGAGCTTAACTGCAGCCAGTGGGATCTTAACAGCCATTAACATTTACAAGGCAGCAGTTCACAGTTGTCCAGCTAACAACCTTAGCTCTAAGAAGCTGCTTTTTCCCCCTCTCCTCTAAGTATTGACACGTGCTGCACTGCCTGGGATGCTTATTCACAGTGACAGCATCTTGGGGAGGATTGCATGTTTTCACAGCATTTGTCTTGTGCAGACAGTTTGTAATTTACCTCAGCTCTTGTTTTAATTCTATCAGCTGCTGGAGTGCAGCTGATCTCACAGCACATATGGCTCTTCAGGGTTGGGAAAAACAACCCCCCAAATTTCAACCCTGAATATTTGATTTAATGCTTGTTGCTAAAGAATTAGCAAGGCTGCTAATGAGCCAAGGGATCCCAAGTGAGGAAGGGGGGAAAATACCCAGAATTAGAATCACAGAATCACAGCATGTCAGGGGTTGGAAGGGAACTAGAAAGATCATCTAGTGCAACCCCCCTGCCAGAGCAGGAGCACCTAGACCAGCTCACACAGCAATGTGTCCAGGCAGCTCTGCAATGGCTCCAGACAAGGAGACTCCACAGGCTCCTGGGCAGCCTGGGCCAGTGCTCTGGCACCTGAACTGCAAACAAGTTCCTCCTCAGCTTAATACTAAACCTCCTGTGGTCCAAAAGGAATGTCTGTTGCAGAGCAATCTGTTGGGATCTGTGTTGTTTGTTCCTTGCAGGTTTCTAGAGCATGTCAAAAATGAGGAGAGCCCTCTGCCACCTCTAGGGAATAAACCATGCCTTCTTCAGTGATGAGCAGGAAGCCTCTCCAGTGACTGAAATAGCTAACCTGATCCATGACTCCTATGAGGTACAATACTGCTCTGGGTCTGCTGCTCACTTAAATGAGGATTTTTAGAAAGAAAACATTCATGTCAGCATGGATGATTTTGGCAGTTAACAGACATCCTTACAGATGCCTTGACTGAGTGCTGAGAGGCATGGATCAATCAGGGACGACTGGCTATGCTTATCCTTCAAAGACTTTGAGTGCCTTAGAAATACAAATAGCATAGAATCACTAAGGTTTGAAAAGACCTCTATGATCAGCAAGCCCCAAAATACTCTTGAAACAATCCAGTGGTGTTTTCCCTTGCAGAAGTTTGGGGAGCACTCGGTGGCACAGCTCGAGCACATGCGCTACAAGCACCGCATCCGCGTCCTGCAGAGCCACGAGGACACAACCAAGCAGAACGTGGTGAGTTTGGCTCTTGGGTGACCCAGGGAGCTTGAATTTTGTATTTTTTGTTGCTGAGATCAGAAGTAGTATGACTGGTTGCAGAGGGGAGAGAGAGAGTCAAGTCATTCACTCATCAAAGCCACCGCACGTCCCATCATGTGGATGTCCTGCAGCCATGCAGATCACATCCTATTGGCAAGGGCACGAAGGAGAGTTGGCCTACAGTCTTAGTTCTTTCCCTGCCTCTTCAACTGCTTTGTGTCTCTTCCCTGAAAGCAGCTTCTCTGTCCTTCACCCCACACCATCCCAAAGCCTTCTTTCCTGTGCTTGCTTTCCCTGCAGCCCTCTCTCTGCATTCCCTCTTGCTTGCTCAGCTTGCCCCTGTCTCCTCAAGCATGGTTTGCAGGCCAAACACTCCAACTAGGTCTGTCTCAAGGGAGCTTCAGTGACACAGCTCATGTCAGCACACACAAAAAAGCCCCAGGGAATCCTCAAGGAACAGCTTCAATAATTAAAAGCTCAGCTTGCCTGGGGCTTTCCTTCCACCAAAGCTACTGCAGCTCAAGGAAATCACAGCTAAGACCCAGAAGAGCCAGATCAATCTCCAACCACTTAGCTTACAAACCCCAAACTGCTTCCACCTTCCCCTTAAATCCACAGCAAACAGACTCAGAGTGCATCCAATATTGGCTGCAACAGTGAAGTTAGCAAAGAGGCAAGATTCCTCCTGCTGCCAGTGCTTGCAGGTACTACAGCAAAAGAAATGTTAACTCCAAACCCCACCACTCAGATCAAAATAGACAGTGCTACACACTCCTAAAATCCAAGAGAAATCAGTCAGAATGATCAGTCTTGCTTAGGAATCCTGTGTTTTAGCAAGTATTCAGGTAAGGACAAGAGCTAGGGGCTGAAAACAGGACATTAGCCATGCTCATCTCAGCAGGCACTGATGCAAAGAGTGGTTGCTCTCTTCAGTTTTTCAGCAGAGTGAAAGAATTTGTGCACAAGGCTTCCAAAGCATCCAAGGATGTCCTGAAAACACCATCAGGAAGCTTTGTAAAACACAGCTTGTGTGGGATGCTCCCAAGGGAAAAGGAGAGAGCACTGGGAGATGCACCTTCCCATCCCTAGCCATACATAACACTTCTCAGCTGGGCTCTCTGAAATACTCCTGGCTCCTTTGCATGGAAGGAACCAGCTCTCTTCTACATTTTGGGCCTAATTGCACAAGCTCACAGCTTCATTTTCAAAGCCTTGCACAAAAAGGAGGTGAATATGAGTGCAATGTGAAAAAGAGTATGTCAAAAGCTCTCCTGAAGGCTACTATCTGCTCCTAATTTGGAACAAGGCAGCAGGGACTGAGGCTAAGGCTTGTTCAAGATGTGCTTCAGCCCTACCAAAAGCCTACTTGGTTCAAGTAAAAAGCTGTAAGCAATACATCATCAACCTTTGGGCAACTCTATGTCCAGCTGAAGAACTCAAAGCTGTAGTTAAGATACTCAGTGAGGATGGAGAAATGCACCACTAATCTCTAGCCCAAATATTTACAGCCCTGGAGTCTAGAAACAATCTGAAACAGTTGGGTAGTGGAGATCCCACAGCACTAGGGAGTTTTCCCCACTCCATCTCCCTTGTTTGGGTTTTCAATCACTTTTCTACCAGATTGATCAGAAGCAAAAAAAAATGACTAGATGAAATAGATGCAAATGCTTCATTGTTTCTACATTTCTCTGCCTCAGGAAAGAATATCAAAGTTGAGCCAAACCAAGATCTCTCTGGCTGTGTGTTAATTTAATGCATGAAAACAAACAAGGAACGACTAAGACCAAAGGAATAATGATGAAATATGGCAATAACACAATGCCTTTTGCACGTTGGCATTACCTAATGGGCCTAATAACCATAATAACATTACATAATGCCACCTAATTAAATCCAGGTGGAAAATGACCTTCCCAGACCTCCCTTCCACATGAAGATTTTCTTTTGACAGTCATGATGAATGGAAACATGCACTTTGCATGGTGTGTAAACCTGAAACATCATTGGACATTTCAGGTTCTAATTTAGCCCATTATCTGCTTCTGCATGCATGAAGGTCAGGCTCTGGCAGCACAAAGCACTGAAATCCACAGCCTCTGCAGGCTTGCTCCCACTCATTTGTCAGTGATTTTGCCTACTTTTGCCTCAGCAAGATGACAATCTCCACGAGTAATATTTTTTAACAGCAGGAATGGCAATGTTCTTGTTATTCTCTTGTCTTTTCAGAGTAAACAAAATAGCACAGGAAAAAAGAATGTTTCAAGGCTTCCTACCCGTAATATTTCTTCAATGCAGCTGTTCTCTCCTGTTCCACTGGCCTGGAAAAGAAAAGGAGAAAACAGTTGGTTTGGGCTTGAAAAATGATGGAACAAACAGTAGGTTTGGGGATGTGAAAGCTATTCCAACCTCTGGAATCTGGGACATCCTCCTGGAGGGCTGATGGGCAATAATGACATCACTGATTCTGGGATTATTGCCCAGCAGCCCTCCAGGAGGATGTCCTATTTAGCAGTGTTACACCCTCACATTTGCCTAAATGCATAGGATTGGTGTTTACACCCCTTTTTCCTGCTCTTCTGGCTCTACTGCCCATCAGCAAGCATAAGCAGAGTGGTTATAGCATGGGCAGAGATCAAACATCAAACCCATCTCTGCATCCTTTGGGCAGGGAGAGTGCCTCCTCATTCCTCTGCTTGGCTTTAGTGATGCTTGTGCCCTCCCCAGGCCTTAGATGGAGAAGACTTCTCTCTTCCTGAGGATGCAGGCAAGCAAGGCTGAACTGGGTTATGTGAAGAAAAGAGAAAGGAAGGGATAGCTCCAGGCTAGCAGGATTGTTCCTGATCCTTAAAAGCTTTCCTTTACTCCTTCCTACTGCTTTGGAGTGCCAGTGGCCATGCTTTGTTTCTCTCTTACTGCTGCCTCCTCACACACAGAGCTGGGATGAGCAGCACAACTCTCCTCAAGCTCTGTGTCAGAACGTGTCACCCTAATTAAAGTTATTAAATCCAGCTAATTTACAGTGACTGCTAATAAACTGTGCCCATTCTCTTTGGAAAAGGACACTTGGTATTTATTATGGGGATTATTTTTCCTGCCGTGGGATCTGGCAATGTTGTTATTGGTTCAAAGGGATGAGGAGAGAGGCTAACAATGATTTTTGGTTCAAGAAAGGAAAAAAAAGAAGTGCTGAAAAGTCATCTAGCTCTGCTTTAATGAAAGCATCTGGCTCTACTAATTGGGTGTCTCTCTGCAACTGGAATATCCTGATGCTCTCCAGTCTTACACCAGGAACATCTTCTGGCTAATTGAAGAAGATGAATCAAAAATATCTGTAGGCAGAGGAAAAAAAAACAACAAACCCCAAATGATCTGATAGAGTTGCTGTGCACACTAGAAAGGAGATGCTAATGGGACAAGAGCATGTTTTGCTCTTGAGGAGTGACACTCTCAGAGCAGCCTGGAGAGCAGAGCCTCCAAGAAGACCTTAGGCTATGCTGACCTGAAGGGCAGGAAAGCATCCTGAGGTTCAGGCTGGCATCTAGCTGAAGATGGAGTTACTGTGGAGTTACTTGAAGCACCTTTTGCCCATCTAGTGCCTGCCCTGAACTGAGTCTGGAAAGCCCAAAGGCAAGGAAGGGAGAGGATGCTGAAGAGCATCACCATCTGGGTGGCTGCTGGCAGCTTCACTAGACCTTAGGCACCTACAGCCCAATCTGGAGGGGATTTAGGAGTGCTGCCTTCAGCCATGTGCTCAGAGGTCATCCTCACACTGAGGACATGCTCTGAGCCCAAGTCTCAGTGCTCACAGCCCCCCAAAAATGAAGAGAATCAAAGGCCAAGAACTCTTGTGAAAGCTCCCTGCCCTCTCCAACCCTAAGGGCCATGGAACCATCACTGAGTGGAGCTGCACTGGCAACATTTCATCTCCTAAAAGCTAAAGAGCCTCAAAGGAAACCTGCTGGCAGGTCAGGGCAGCAATGTGACAAGCTTTTACATGCTATTCATAAACATCAACTCCAAGCACACCAGAATTACCCTGTGACCCACCCCAACCAAAGGGAGCTGTGATGGAGCAGAACTGCTTTCTTCTATTAATAAAAGATAACGGTTTTATTGTTATTGGGGGAAGATTGATTGTGCCAAATCAATAGCATGTCAGAGCATATGAATGTTTTCCTCCACTAATGAAAAAGCAGGCTCTGATGTGATTACACTCTCCTGCTGCCCCTTGGAAAATTATAATGGGGGGGGATGGTAATAATGGGGATTGGCACCTGCAGGTTTACTTACTCCTTGCTATATGCTCAATCCTATGATTCATCAATGCATGTGAATTTACCATCAGCTAGCCTAATATTCAAGAAATGGAATGGATTCTTTTGCCAAGAGATCCTTTAAAAATGTTAATTAGCAATAAATCAATAAAAAAAACTATTCAACATGAAAATCAATTAGGTCGCTGTTTACATTCCTTAACTCCAAACATTGCTGGTTTGTGTGCCTGCAATTAGCAAGCTATAAAAGATGCCATAAATAGGAGCATAATGAGAGGAACTGTTTATAAATGATAATTGGCATTCATCCCCATTGAGCTAAAGGTGAGGTGATTACACACTCCCCTGCACAAAGGGTTAAACCTCTTACAGACAGCAGGTTTTACACTACAGCTTCTGCAGAAATCTCTCCCACAACAGGCCCCAATGGAAGAAAGTCTCTACACAGGAGGATTTGATGGGAAAAGTAAGCTCTAGCAGATATTCCTGAAGGTTTGGAATAGCTCCTAAGGAAAATCTGCACCCTTTGGCTAGTGGTGGGGACAGTAAGAAATGGAGCCAGGCATGAGGATATTGAACACTGATAAAGCATCAGCATCAGCTGAACAATCTCTCTACAAAGTCCAAAGGAAAGAGAGTAACACTGAGATGCCATCAAAACCTCTGGCTGCTCCTTCTGTCCCCAGGATAAAGGCAACAAGAGTAGTTTGTGCCACGATGGGCAGCAGAGGTGTTGCTCTGCCCAATCCCTCACTCAAAGATGAAGGCCAAAGAGGGTCTGGATTTCCCAGAGGATTCTGTGGCAGCTGAGCCCCTCAAACACTTCCATACTGCTGCTCCCAGACATTTCCATCCAGCTGTGGCACAACCAAGCTGCATTTCTTAAGTGGCAGGAGCAGCACAGCTGGAAAGCCTCAGAGCTGAGGAGCCACACGCTTCCCTTTGGGGATGTGATCTTGAGGAGTTTATTTCTGTGGCTTTTCTTCATGTTTCAGGACATTTGAGTCCTTTAAACTTATTAGTATTTCCCCCCCTTTTTTTCCTTATTGTTCTCTACTGCCTTTCACTGTTTGATTTGATTCTTTCCTTCCCCTGAGGAACTGAAGGTAATGCAGTCCTGGGTTTATTCCCCTCCACCTCTTTGATCTGGCAGTGGATAGCAACAAAGGAGTTATTTGTTCTCTCAACACATTAAATCCTTCTGTCTGGCTTTATACAGATGGTGTTTGGCAACTCCAAGCTTTCTAGCTACTCAAGCCTAGCACAGGTGATTTGCAGCATCAGGAGCAGTGGCAGCTGATTTGCCTCCCAAAACAAGCTGCCAAGAGAACACAAGGCTTATTGGGATCAATACTTGAAGTAGGGAGAGAAAAAAAATCTAGCTGCAACTCAGCCTCATCATTTCCTTGAGAAACCACCTCCTAGAACTTGGAGATGTGTGTTGCCTGAAAATACATTAAATCTTGATTTTTTTTTCACGTCAGACTCCTGGATGAATGAGTAGAACTCATCATATCATTCATAAAACACAAAAAGCTCTTGGCTGCCTTTTGTATACAGCATCAGAAAGAGAGAAACACACATTGTGTCACAGTGATCTGTATGAAATGTGTTTGTTAGGGGTTTGAAACACTCCAGACTATTTGTTTGGGATGAGAAAGGATGCTCTGGGATACCACACTGTCATCAATTGCCATGTTTTGTTTAGAGGAGGGAGTCATTTGTAATCATCAGATTACTGTGTTTAGGCTGCACTCTGCTTTTCAGAGCATGTGTTTTAAACAGATCAGATCCTTCTATCCTTCTATTTATTTGTTTGTTTCTGGAAGGAATGATGAGTGGCTCATTGCCTTGGAGAGAAGGGCAAAGGTGCTTTTTGGGCTCTGATTTTTGGTAGTGTGCCCACATTGGAGGGACATTAGCTAATCATGATAGACAAAAAGGGAGGAAGATGCAAAAGGCTCTTAAAGCTTTCCTTCAGCTTGCTGGCTTCCTTTTTCCAGTCATACTTCCAGCAGCATTTCCTCCATGATTTATCTGCAGATCTAGCTCTAAGTCACTTGCAGCCTAGCTAAATATTGGGCTAGGTAGAGGCCACCAAAACTTGGCTTCTCCTCTACCATTTGCAGCAACAGGTGCTTGGTGAGGAACAGAGTGAAGCCCTCCTGGCAAAGCCCTCTTTTTTATGGAATATAGCAAGGAAACAAGACACTCTAGCATAGGTTGCAGGCAAAGACTTTGAGCTGCTCCTGGGTAGGGGAAGGCAGAGCTCTGGTGGAAAAACCCACACTACAGAGCAGCCTTTTGCCTAATTTGAATTTTATATACATTTATGTGATAAACTCTGCAGGATTTTAAATGTCTGCAGATGGGAAATTAGGCAGCAGCTCTGGGCTGAATGCCTGTAATGCTTAATCCCTGGGGACTTCCCAGGCAGAGCAGCCCATCTGCACACATCCCCTCAGCAGGGCTGTGCTCCAGGCCTCAGGCACAGACCAGGCACTGCTCCCTCACTGCCCAAGCTGCCTCGCTCATGGCACTAGAGACAAACTCAAGATACAGGCAAACAATGGCATCACTCCTTCTGAGAGGAGAACTTCCAAACGGAGCCACTGCTTTTGCAGAAGCATGATAGAGGTTCATTTGGTACCCAGAATATCTGAATCCCAGAATGTCAGGGGCTGGAAGGGAACTAGAAAGNCCACAAGGGCACATTGCTGCCTCATGGGCATCCTCCTAGCCACCAGCACTCTGAGAGCTTTTTCCTCAGTTCTAGGGATCAAAATCAGATTATGCAAGTGTTATACATTAGTATGCTTATAGGGGCTGCAGGAAGTAAAATCACAGTATGTCAGGGGTTGAAAGGGCCCTAGAAAGATCATCTAGTGCAACCCCCCTGCCAGAGCAGGAGCACCTAGAGCAGCTCACACAGCAATGTGTCCAGGCAGCTCTGCAATGGCTCCAGACAAGGAGACTCCACAGGCTCCTGGGCAGCCTGGGCCAGTGCTCCATCACCCTTACTGGAAAGAAGTTTCTCCTTGTGTTAATACTAAACCTCCTGTGGTCCATCTGCACCTCTAAAGCTAAAGAAGAGCAAAGCAGCAAGCCTGAGCCAGAAGCCAAGCTTCCATTGCCTTCCTTATCTCTCCATACCCATACTCTCTCTGAGGTCCCTGCTTGCACAGCAGCTGCTGAATTGCTACACTTTACAGCCTGGCATAGCCCAATAAATCAGCAGTGATTTGGGCAATTTGCACTCATGCAGTTGGTGCTGCATAAACAGTTGATGGATCCCTGGAGCAGAGGCAGGAGCTCTAGCACAGCAGACCTCTCCATGTCTCTACAAGCACTGCCCACCAGTGCATCACCATACCCAAAGGCACTCATCTCACAGAATGTCAGGGACCTCTGGAAATCATCTAGTGCAACCCCCCTGCCAGAGCAGGAGAACCTAGAGCAGCTTGCCCAGGATGTGTCCAGCTGGGTGTTGAGTATCTCCAGAGATGGAGACTCCAGCACCTCCCTCCCTGGGCCACTCAGACACAGGTGTGTGAAGAGATGTATATGTCACAGAGGACATCTAGACACGCAGTGGCATTGCCACTCCATATCCCACAGGCTAATGACATCTGTGCCTACTTTCCCAGGAGCCTGTGGAGTCTCCTTGTCTGGAGCCATTGCAGAGCTGCCTGGACACATTGCTGTGTGAGCTGCTCTAGGTGCTCCTGCTCTGGCAGGGGGGTTGCACTAGATGAGCTTTCTAGGGCCCTGCCAACCCCTGACATGCTGTGATACTGCAGGGAGAGTGGAAGAGGGAAGGGAGGTGAAATTAGGGTTTGTGCTCAAGAAGGGTCTGATCTCTAATGCTAGATCCAAAAGCAGGTTTCTTCTAAGGGAAACCATCAAGAGACCATTATTGTCACAGCCATTTAGCAGAATGCTGTGACATTTCCCCAGAGATCATTTGTTTTCTGCAATGTGCATACCTTTGGCTCTAGAGCATCCCAAGCACTGCAGAACCAAAGACAGCAAGAAATGATTTACCCATGAAGGAGTGGATGGGCTTGGAGGTGGAAATATTAGCATTCCCATTTCATCCTCATCCTGCCAGAGGAGGAAGGTGGAGGAGACAAGAAATGGAAAGTGTTCACCTTGTAGAAATTCCTCACTGATGGCATTAATGCCATCAATTCCTCCTCTGTGCTTTCCTGAGCTCCTGGTCCTCCCAGATCAGCCAAGCTCCACTCACTTTGGCTTGGCTGAGGTGACAAAGGTTACACAACCCAAATCCAAACTCAGCTCATTTGTATCCAGCTGCAGGCAATATAAACAGGGCTGGTGAGAATTCTTTATATAGTATAAGCCTTTGTACTCCATACTTCATGCAAGTTAATAAGTAGGTGTCAAACTCTGAATTAAAATTCCCAGAAGAGGACACAGCACAAAGGACAATAAAAATGATTTTTAAATAATCATAGGGATAAATAGCATCCACTTCTGACAAATGTAAGTGCTGGCATAAAATGTTATTAGGCTACAGAGATTTTCTTTTGTTCAGGAAGTATGTTTTATTCTCCAGCAGTGTCATTCATCATCCTAATGAGCCCTCAAAATGTAAATTAAATAGCAAAGACTGATTCATTCAAAACATCTTTGTGCTGGGTGTTAAACCATTTCTCTACTTTTATCCTTATATATATATATGGGTTCATTCTTTCACTGCAGAATAACCCCAACAGCCCTTGGAGCCTTTAATGGCTCAGTTCAAGCCAAGCATGTTTTCAGTAAACACTATTTATTCTTTGGGGCTTCATTGGAGTCATTTCTTTCTCTTGAAACCCCAGCTCATTTAAAGATGTTGTGCCCCCTGAAATTCTATTTGATCCAGAAAAATCTCAGCAACCTGTTCCTGCATGAGGGTTTTGTTTTATTCAGCATCACTTAAGCCAGGGGAAAACCTCCATGGAAAAGGATTAGGAGAAATCTCAAGCAGCTCTAATTTACCAACCTGAAGCCATGAAGCACTAAGCAAACACTGTGGTTTTGGTAATGGCAGATCAAAATAACCCTAAACTCAGGGTTCAGGAGCTAAATGAGTTCTGATTTCTCCTGCTAAGTTGCTAAGGACATGAAGAGAATCTTACTAGGAATGCAGAAAAAGAGGTTTCATACTTGACCTGAATTTATGCATCAGCACACAGAGCCCAAGAGTGACAAGAACTGAGCTGCTCTGCAGCCAAGCCAAACACAAACATCACACCAAAGGCTAAAAGCAGCAAGAGCACCTCTGCTTTTGGGATGATTAGTCTTCAATTATCTTTTTCTCTGCTTTTCCCCCTTCTCTTTCCATTTCTCTAATGCCTCTGTAAATCATCTTCACTTTATTTTGTGGCCATCTACGTTTTGTCTGCAAAATGAAGATGGAAATATTAACAGAGAAAGCCAAGTTTGCCCAATGACAGGAATGCTGGCATTAAACTGCCTAGGGAAGATTTAAGAGCCACAATCTTTGGAATAAATCACATAAAACCTCAGCATTCAGTGACATTATGCTTTTACGAGGTCAAAATGTTGGAGAGAGCCACCAGGGGTTAGAATGAAACCATCCAGCTGTGAAAGAGCTAAGGACATGAACAGTGTCTTGCTGCCAGGGACCCAAAAAATGGCTCTGGACCAATGCTTCTTGCAAACCCAGGAGAGATGAGTGATGCCTTGGTGTAATTGAGTTAAGGGACCCTAAAGATGGGGTTAAGTGGTCAACTTTTAGCTACAATATCTTGGATGGCAGGTGACCTTTGGAAAGGTTTCTCCTAAAAAAAAGTGACCCTGGTGATTTATGGAAGCTCCTCACTGCATACATGTAATTAGGCTAAACTCCACTAAAAAAAAAAGAGATCAGAATGATGGCATGAAATATTATCACTTAAGAAAATGAAGCCTAGCTGAGAGAACTTAATAAAGCATCTCTCATTTCTCTCTGAGTGCTGATTCAGAAAGCAGAGCAACATTCCCAACTGCAGTGATGGATGAAAACAAATGCAGACAGCAGAGGAGTTCCTCAAGGAAGACAGTAATCTACAAATTAAGGACAGACTTTACTCCTGCAGAAGAAGCTGTTGAAGCTGAAAATATATTTGATGATGCTTCAAAATACACTCAACTTGGAGGGAAGAGTTCTGCAGGATGCAAAAGCTATCAGAATTTATGCCACAGTTCTCATGGCATCCTTAAGAAGGAACAGGGCAAGGCACTGCAGCCTTTATTATTATTATTATTATTATTTAGCAGTTATTTATAGTCTCATAGCAACAAAGGAAACATTGCTGGGACTGATCTGCCCTTGGAGCCTCTCTGCCTTTCCTCAGCATCACTGCTTCGTGCAGCAGATGCAGAGGCTACCTGAAGGTTAGCCACCAGTGCTGCACAGAATTGGCAACCTCTGCTCTTTCTGGGCACCTGCAGCCATTTAAAACATCCTCCCAAATGAATGCTGTCCTCTGAGAGCCAGGGATGCTCCTGCCACAAAGCATAGCAAGTCCAACCATACCTATCCCTACCACACCACTAAACCACAGCCCGAAGGAAACCAGCTCAATGTTTCTTGTAGCTCCAGGGATGGTGACTCTACCACCTATGCCAAGTCTTAACAACCCTTGCAGTAAAGAAATTCCTCCTTCTATCTACTCTAAACCTCCCCTGGTGCCACTTGGTCCTACAGCCACACTCCTAGATTTGGGCCTTTCATTAGAGGTGATGCATGACATCACTTCCTCTACTTGACTCCTCTAAAGGCCTTGGCAGCTAAGTAAATGAGAACAACTTGTTTTCTGTGTAGGTATGAATATTATAGGTATGAATATCATCATCATCATCAATATATAAGAATATAATCTATGAATATAGGTGTGTAGATTCAATAGATATTTGAATCTACACACGTGTATGTGCACAATTAAAAGTAACTGTTTGTACAAATCTCATTAGATGCCAAATAGTGTGCAGGCAAAAGAATAAACAAAGTGGTCTGAACCAGCCAATTGCCTGCAGACTGTGCAAAACAACTCTTTTAAATAAAAAAGACAGGCAGTGTTTTGGGTCACACTGTGTGTTAGTTCAAGGGCCACTTTCTTCTTCTTCAGTTCAGAGAGTGAAGTCTTGTGGAATTCAAGCCCACTCAAAGCCTTCCAGGAAAGCTGAACACATTAGTCAGAATAACCTAATAGCTCTGTCTTTGAAGATAAAACTCAGCTTGTGTGGCTTGCAATGCAGAGGCACCAGCAGTGGCATCATCATGTAAGGCACTTGCTAGGAAATCTGTTCTTTTTTTTTTGCTGACCTGAGCTATGCTGCAGAAATCTTTCTCTTTGTCTCCTCTAATCCATCAGAAGCCTTTCAGCTAAAACGACTGCATTTATACATCCAAACTGCTGGTGGTTTGGGTTTGTTGTTTGGGTTTTTTTTTAAGTAGAGCTGTCACTTTGGAAGCATGCATCTCTTCAGGAAAATGTCAGGGATGTTAGACTTGGCTGTCCTTCTGCCCAAGAGGCCAGCAGAGCCTCAACCATGAAGCAAACAAGACAGCTAATCAATAGCAGTCACTGCACTGCTTTTTACCCTCCAACATCTTCATTTTCAACTGGCTACACATCATTACAAGAGGAAAACACGACAGTCAATCTCCATTAGGTCCAAGCACTGCATGAAAGAATTAATTTGACCACCTTAAAAAATGATGATACAGCTGCATGCCCTTAAACCTCTGGAATTGAGTCTGAATTGACAGAAAATGCACATTGCCTAGCTATGAAGGCAAGGGCAACACTATGGACTTGTTTTCTCCTGTTGGCACAATCTGTTTCTTCTGGTGATGATTTCTCTGAGCACTGCAAGACATGCTGGTCCTGTTTTTCAGGCTTTGCTATAAAGCAATGTCCCAGGTACCTGTGGAACTAATCAGATTTGAAGGCTCAAGATGCCAGTTTCTCACAAGTGTGTGTCAGTGGCACTGAGTCTCCTTCCCAGCTCTCAAAAACATCCTTTACATTTGGGATTTTCAAAGGAGCCAAGGGATTTAGTTGTCCAGGAGTGAGGAGAACCAAAGGCCCTTTGGCTATTTTGACAAATCCATTTCAAGGCAACGACTGATTTTCCTTTGAGTTCAAAGGAGTCCAAGTTGTGACTCTTATCCCCCTCCTCCAGGCTGAGTGCTTGCAGCACCTGACCCCAAATATTACACTGGTTTAGGACTAGCTGCTTTTGAAACAGAAAGCTCCTCTCAGCCTAGCACAATGGAGAAAAGAAGTTGGTTCTCCGCTCAACTCCATGCCAACACTGCTTCAGGGAGATGCCCTCAAACTGCAAACTCCCTGTTGCCCTCAGGAATTCCTTGGAATCTTACTTTTCTCATGCAGTTTTTAGATGTACAAAGTTTCCAGGGATAAGAGACAGAACATCTCTTTCCTTATGTGTAGGTCAGGCATGCTGTCTGGTTAACAGGAATGTTGATGCTTGCAGGAGGCAGAGCTGTTTCTTGGATGAAGTCTGTAACCTGTTGGGTACATTGTCCTTTTCTTTCAGGTCACTCATTTTTTCCATCCTTGTATCAAACTAATTGGTAGAAAACTAAGCCTCAGAACCATCTTAGCTGTCACAGTATCAGTAAAAACCAATAAATTACATTATCCTGTTGCAAACAGTATGACAAAGAAGCCACAGTGGTGTGCTGTGCTTCATTTCAAACCAGATCCACTCTGCTGCCAAGATCCCTGACTGCCACTGTTAGATGTGTGGCTTTTAGCCTTTTTACAGGGTTTAAACTTAAGGCTTTTGGGGGTTGTTTCTGGTTTGTTTGTTTTCTGAAACAAAGGTCACTTACTTAGCTACAGATAAATAAAAAATCAAGCATCCCCAGGAAAAATAAATCAATAACGGTACTAAAAATCTAAGTTGATAATAAATTCCTGTTCCCTCTTCACCCAGCTCAGGAATGTCAGTATTTACTGGAACCACTGTAATATCAGATATTTCAGAAGAGTATTGATTTTGCCACTGAAGTGTGACTAAAGGGATAAATAAACTGCTCTTGAGGTCAATCGATCCATTTATCTCTGCTGTTATCTTATAAAGAGCCAAAGCAGCCTCAGCTTTGATAAATAAATGTTAGCATGAAAGAAATACTATCAAAGAGAAAGATTTGGAGAACAATGTGAACATCTCTAGTCTGCCAGCACTGGAGCTGCAAAATCAAGGATTACATTTGTGCTGCTTTGAGGACTAACAGTGAGGATAAAAATCTCTTTCCCCCCACTGATTGACAATGCAGAGCTTCCAGTTCAGAATGGGGCTCAGAGAATTAGGATGAATGTTACTGGATGCAAAGCAGAATATTTCACAAGACAGCAAATACTCACAGGATGGGAAAAGGGAGAAGAGCCTTTTATTTTCCTATTTGCAGGGAATCTGAATCCCAGTTGTATTGATGTATTCTGCTGCTTTAAAAAGACAACATTGCCTACCAGCTGATGGGTTCAAGTTGGTAAGTAATGAGAATGCTCTGAAGTGACTTGATGTAGCTTTAATTGTGAGCAGGATAATAGCTCCTTCAAGGAGTCACAGTGATATTAGACAGATTACAGTGCAAAAAAAGTCATGGAGAGCCTGCCACAATGTGCTTATGATAGGAATTTAAGGTGGTGAGAGAATATTGAGACAAATAGGAGGTTTGTGTGAAGACACAAAGTGCTGCCATTGTGAGAAAGTATGAGCCTGCTTTGTAGAGCTAGAGATGTAAATCAACAGAACAAAATGCAATGACATCAAGAGCAAATGACAGAGAAGGTGCAGAACCCTTGGTTTAGATGATACTTAGGTAATAAGTGGGTGTTATTCATCTGAATCCAAGTGTTTAGAAAGCAGCCAGCTCAGCTCATGGCTAGTCACTCTCTGCTCTGCTCACAGGCCAGGGCAAGCAGCAGACTCCCTCTCACACAGCTTCACCTTCCAAGGGCTCTGCCTAAGAAAGAGCAAATACATTGCCTTTTGGAGGTATCTGTTTTGCTCTTTTGACTGTAAAAGGAGTCTGGATCAAATCTGGACATGCACATTTTAAGCATTGTAAGAAGTCACCTTCTTTAGAAACTACCAAAGAGCAACTTAACACCAGTGGGAAACACCTACCACTACTTGGTCACCTACCACTACTTCATCACCTACCACTACTTCTTCATCACCTACCACTACTTCTTCACCTACCACTACTTCATCACCTAGCACTACTTCTTCATCAGCTACCACTACTTCTTCACCTACCACTACTCCATCACCTACCACTACTCCTTCATCACCTACCACTACTCCATCACCTACCACTACTTCATCATCCCCTCCCACTACTTCATCACCTACCACTACTTCATCACCTACCACTACTCCATCACCTACCACTACTCCTTCATCACCTACCACTACTCCATCACCTACCACTACTCCATTTCATTCAGAGCCACAACCAAAGAACCAGGAGGCACAAATCCTGTGCCCAGCACATGGATGTTTTCCTGTCTGTCCTCCCAAGTGGTGATCTATCTGCTTCAGCAAACCAACCATTTCCCCAACAGTAACTGGAAACAAACAGCAGAGCTCTAACAGTTCCCATCTTCCAGCTACAAGATTCAGGTATGAGATACCAAAGTGTTTGTAGGTAACTGGGTATAGATTTGGCATGGGTATATACTCAGTATAAATGTATTACTGGTTCATGTAGGACTCAGTGCCTGCTTCCTAAGGCCTGGGATGCTGTTCTGGCTCACAAAGTGGACATCAAGGCAACTCTTTCCCTTTCCCTAATGCTGGCTGAACACCAACAGATTGTCAAAGTCTTGTTGTTGCAAAGCTTTGAAGCAGCAGCATGTTTCTGAGCAAAACCATCCAGGACAGGGAAAGGCAATTGCTTGCAAAGGGGATAGAAATCCTGTTAGAGGAGGAGAAAGAGCCACTGCTAGGCAGAGCTCTGCAGATGGCATAGTGGCAGGGAGATGTCAGGATGGGCTAAGGATGCAGGGAGGTTGTGCTTGCTGTTTGCTCTCTCAAACCTCTCCAGGTTGGGACTCCTCTTCCTAAGCTCTTCTATTTGCTGGCAATTGTGTTACAGACTGCAATAAGCAAACTGAATAATTAACTCCCCCACTTCCTTCCACTTTAAGGGATGTATTATTCAAGAGTCCAAGCATGAAAGTCTCAGTCCTGCCAACATGCCCTTGGCATCTGCTGCTCTGAAGGCATCTGCAGAGCTAGGCAGCTGTGCAAAGCCTTGAAGGACCAGAGCCTAAAAAAAAGTCATCTTTTTTCCTCTATATCCTGCTCTCTTTTGGCTTTCCTATTTCAGCTTCCAAACTCCTAAACTTCAGATAGGTTTAACCTTTACTTGGGGCTAAAATTGCTGAATCAGAAGTTGTTGGGAAATTCTGATTTAGCTTTTCCAGACTGTATGGAACAAGCAGAACTGCAGAGTGACATTGCAGCTGAAATGCCCACATGATGGGATTTATGCCTCTAGAAGCCCTGAGACCCTAATTCAGACACTATTCCACTGTATTTTTACAATACTGTTTGTCTTCAGCAATGACAGTTATACAGTTCTGAATAATAAGAGACATTTTTTAAAGACTGCACTAATCTCTTATCTTCCCATTTGTTATTTCCTTGTCCTGCCTGTTACTAGACTCTAATAGCCATACATTATGGACATCAAAGGATTTGTAGGCTTTCCAGCTGGCTAGTTTGGTTCTACTTCTGCATCCTACCCCCAGACACACGAGCTTCTATCTCCATCTAATATATTGCTACCAACTTGAAAAGCCATTCTATAAAATCATTATTAGAAATGCAAAGTGCAATGTCTAAAAAAAATACTGTGTTCTCCATGTTATAGAGAGGAGTAAAGTGTGATTAGTGGAAGTGATCAGCCTATAAAATGTAACTTGTCATTTATTAACAAGCTAGTGTTTAACCTAAGATATTTGCAGGCCCATCCTAAGCCCATAAAGCATCTTGTCCAGGAGCTGCTTTATGCTGCTGACACTGCCCTTGTTGCCCAGACAGAAGGAGCTCTGCAGCGTTTAACGTCCTGCTTTGCAGCCACTGCTGAGCTTCTGGGGATGGAAGTTAGCTTAAAGAAAACAGAAGTTTTACATCAACCTGCACCTCAGGAAGTTTTTCATCATCCTCATA
>VWZO01019915.1:576484-604755 GCA_013396975.1 Bucco capensis
GGGGAGAAGGGGAGAGGGGAGAGAGAAAGGGAGAAGGGAGAGAGAAAGGGAGAGGGGAGAGAGAAAGGGAGAGGCAGAGAGAAAGGGAGAGAGAGAGGAGAAAGAAAAGGGCAGAGAGACAAGATAAAGGGAGAGAGAAGAGAAAGAAAAGGAGACAGGAGAAAGAAAAGGAGAGAGAGAGGAGAAAGAAAGGGAGAGAGGAGAAAGAAAGGGAGAGAGAGCAGAAAGAAAGGGAGAGAGAGAGCAGAAAGAAAGGGAGAGAGGAGAAAGAAAGGGAGAGAGAGAGCAGAAAGAAAGGGAGAGAGGAGAAAGAAAGGGAGAGAGGAGAACGAAAGGGAGAGAGAGAGGAGAACGAAAGGGAGAGAGAGGAGAACGAAAGGGAGAGAGCAGAAAGAAAGGGAGAGAGAGGAGAAAGAAATGGAGAGAGAGGAGAAAGAAATGGAGAGAGAGGAGAAAGAAAGGGAAAGAGAGAGGAGAAAGGGGAAGAGAGAGAGAGAGGAGAATGGAGCTACCTAGGGAACCCTTCCAAAGGTTATGTTCCTGATGATAAATGCTGCACCAAGAGTCATAAATGCACTTGCACAGAATCCTGGAGCTAGAAGGGATGTTAGCCAGAGCTCCTTGGGCTAGCACATTCCCTATCCTCTAACACCCCTAATGGAACAGTCTCCTATTGCTCCTGACACTGTTCTTCTTCTTAATGGGGATTAACAGCCTTTCAGGTGATTTCCTGCCTAGATTGCTCATGAATTAACATCCCCTCCATCAGATACTATATTAGCCAATAATAAGAATAGATGAGAGGCTGCAGAGTTGCTTGCCTGACAAGGCTGCTGCATTATCCCACCCCACAACCAGCACAAAGACATTGCTGGCCTTTATTTATTGTTTGGGCTATTACCTAAAAATATGACAGAAATAAAAACTCTGAAGAAGTAGGATGGTGTGGTATTGCTCCAGTCATAATGTGCTAGTACACAATCAATTCTTATAAAAGCTTTTCTCTTTCAGAGTAGTTTAGTTGTCCAAAGGGAATAAATAATTTACTGCTTGCTCAAGCCAGTGCTTCTCTCCTATTATTTTAGGGGGGAAAAAATGATTCTACTTTGTGCTTAGCACATGAAGTGTTCTTTGGTTACATCTGGAGCACTCTACATCTCTTTCCTCTTGGAGCACACAGAGGATACCCTTGGTCAAGTGAGCTCACCAACATGAGGACTTCAGGTGCTCATTCTATTTCCCTTATTTCTGAAGCTCCTTGGATTTATTTTGATGTAAATGATTTCCACAGGAAAACCTGACACAGCTTACAGACACAGATGTGTGCTCTTAATATACCTAAATCCAAGTCAGTGATGGTTCAATATTACTTGTCCTGATGGTACTGGTCCATTCATTCATTCATTCTGGTCCACAGCTGGCTACAACAGCTGGTTCATTAGGGTTTCCCATGGATGCTACTTTACCACCTTGAGAGAGGTCCTGGCCATCTTTTTTGTCATCAGCCAGGAGCTGTAGCCTTCCTGGCTGCCCAAAAGCACTTCTATGCTTCCATCACACCTTGCAGCTGCAGCTTTTTAACTCATCTTGTCACTTTCTCCACTCCTAGGGCTTTGAGAGTTTATTTGCTGCAGGCAGTGGAGAGCTTGCACATCAGTGTGATCAGTGCTAGGCTGCTAGGACCTACTGCTCCACTGCAGCTGCATGGGCTGAGGGTGTTTCTCTCTTCAGTTTGAAATAGATCTATCCTCTTGGCAATCTTGACAACTGCTGCTGCTTTGCTGTGAGGTGAGGGAGATGCTGAGAAGGCATGATATGAGCAAAGCCTGCTGGCTCTGGACACTCCAGAATCCTAGACTGGTTTGGGTTGGAAGGGAGCTCTGGAGCTCATCTAGTCCAACCCCCCTGCAGTGGGCAGGGACATCCCCAACTAGATCAGCTTGCCCAGAGCCCTGGCAAGCCTCACCTGCAATGCCTCCAGGGATGGGAACTCAACCACCTCCCTGGGCAACCTGGGCCAGTGTTCCACCACCCTCGTGAGGAGGAACTTTTTCTTAATACCCAATATAAATTGACTCTCCTCCAATTTAAAACCATTGCCCCTTGTCCTTTCATTCCAGGCCTTTGCAAACAGGCCCTCTCCAGTTCCCTTTAGGTCCTGGAAGGTCACTAGTAGTTGCCCTGAAGCCTTCTCTTCTCCAGGCTGAACAATCCCAGCTCCCTCAGCCTGTCCTCAGAGCAGAGGTGTTGCAGCCCCTGAGCATTCTCGTGGCCTCCTCTGCACCTGCTCCATCAGCTCCATGTCCTTTCTGTGTTGAGGGCTCCAGAACTGGCCCCAGTATTGCAGAGGAGGTGTGAGCAGAGCAGAGTGCAGTGGCAGAATCACCTCTCTGGCTCTGCTGGCCACGCTTCTCTTGCTGCAGCCCAGGATGCCATTGTGCTTCTGGGCTGCCAGCGTGCACTGGTTGCTCATGGGCAGCTTCTCATCCATAAAGAGCTGTTTCTGCAGCCCTCTCTCTCTCCCAGGCAAGCTCAGCCTCACAGCCATCACTGACACAAACTGCTGCTTTCTCCTGCAAAGGGATCCACTGCCCAGCCACCCACAAAAGCACTCTGCATCCATTAAGGCAGGAGGGGGAAAATGAAGAGGAGACAAGCTGTGGGGTTCTGTTTAACCTTGCTCCTCACGACACACCAACCTCCTTACAGCTGCCATCTAGGAGACTAAGCAGCTCAAAGCAAGATGCTTCCCTCAGGGAACTACTGGAGCATTTCCAGCAGGAGGCTGCTGACAGGCTCTCTGTATGAGTCCTGCTTACAAACCAAGCCTGAGAGCACAGGTTGGCAAGGGAGAGAAGGGAGCTGACAGTGGTGGAAAAGAAAACAGAGAAAAGATGCAGTCTCAAGAACATTGGTTTTGCTGGAATGCTGCTAAAGATGAAGAGCTTCCAAGGACTATGACAGAAATCACAATTGCTCCCAAAGCAGCTTGGGACCATTGCTTGGGCACCAATAGGTGCCATTAGTTATGAGGAGCCACATTTGTCTCTGCCTTTCAGTTGAGTTCCCAAGACTAGAAGAAGGAGCAGCTTCAAGTGGGGTTTTTTATTTGATGAGCTCCCAAAAATGTTAAACTTACACTGAATGGAGTAAAGACAGAGCTTTTGTTTCAGATAAATGAACAATGCTATCAGAAATATCAAGTGTGGCATTCTGCAATATGATATTGCATTTCAATTCCCCTGCCAGTTGAGGATCCTTCAGGAGAAGTTGTTTATAAATTTAAGGCAATACTAAGACATTTTTTTTCTTTTTTTTTATCAACAGGAAAGAAATACTTACATTTATTCTCTTTTACATGTTTAGAAGTAAAACCAATACACATTAATAATGTATAATCCTGCCATGCACTTATCTGTTTATTTGCATGGTGATTTTGGTTTGGTTTCCCCCAACTGCTCTAAGTCATTTTCTGGATTTGATGTTGCCTAGGTAATCCTAAAGGTTTTCAACTTTCTGTTTTCTGTTCTGATCTCATTGTAATAGCATTTTTTTTGGCTTTGTTTTCCATCTGGGTGCTATCTGTCCTATGGAATGTGCTATAACATTAGCTTCTTCCCTCCAATCTCTGCACCCTTGCTAAATGGACCTAGGAGAAAGTCTCCATGCTGTGAAGATGACAAGGTGACAGCACTCAGTTTTGCTCAGTTTCAGCTCCAAGGACAGATAAAAGGTCACATCTCCATCCTCCCCAGCAGAGAGCATCAGGCTGGTTGACTTCTAACTAATGACATGATGATTTGTGCTAGTCCTGCTCTTCTCCTCTCCCAGTTTAGGTGAGTGTGGAAGTGTCTTTCTTTACAGCCTTCCTCATAATCCAGAACAAAACACTACTTTAAAGAAATAAACCACAATAAATCTAAATGTTAGCATGTCTAGAAAAAGCAAAATTAAGGATTTGGGCTTTTTTAATGGTCTGCTAGCTGGCAGGCAAAACATGGCCTGGGAAGTGTCAGCAGAACAACTGTGACATATGCCAGTGACATGACCTTCCTTGAAATATAGTGTTTAGTTCTTGCTTTCTAAGCCTGGGCTTTGTGAGAACTTGTCAGCTCTGAGGCTGTCTCTTGACTGGAGAAGCCCTGTGAATGTCCAGCTGTGCAACATCCTTTTCTTACACTTCAAAGCATCATCCAGGGTTTAGATTTCTAATCCAAAAGAAAAGATATATGCAGAAAGCAAACCACAACATGCTCCAGAAATCCTGCTGCTGCTAACTGGGAAATCAGGACTGGGAAGAGCCTTGAGGGACACACAACAGTTAGGACAGAGACCAAACAAGGATAGAGTGAAAACAGGAGTTGAAATAACTGGTAAAAATAATAAGAGGTAGACTTCCAGATGAAGATAGATGGAAAAGATTTGAATGCCTTGGCTGAGGGAAGAATGGGTCACAGATTATTCCAGCAGAAGTCAATTGGATGCTGCCATTTGCCTTCTCTGGCAATATCAACATAAGGGAAGAGTTGATGGCACTGAAGACAGATTGAGCTTTTTTTTAGGTGAAACATAATG
Source organism: Bucco capensis (assembly GCA_013396975.1). Taxonomy (NCBI): domain Eukaryota; kingdom Metazoa; phylum Chordata; class Aves; order Piciformes; family Bucconidae; genus Bucco; species Bucco capensis. The sequence continues at coordinate 581,060 of VWZO01019915.1, forward strand.
AAACTGTGACACGCACTGTCACAAAGTAATGAGAAAAGCCTGGAGCTTAGCAGGATTAAAGGAGACTGGACCTTTACCTAGGTAACTAGAATACCTCCTGGTACCTGAGCAGGCAAACACATAATGCCTCACATTGTAGGAAACCTGGAGAATGGGGTGGCAGGGCATTTTAGACCTCAGTGCCTTGTCTTGAGGCTAGAGGCAGGATGCTGGAGCAGAGGGACAGCAGCTCTTGCCTGGAATGGCAATCCTTCCATTGCAATGTTTAGATGTAAACAGTAACAGCTCAGTTAGAACCAAACCCAATTTGAGGGAGATGAGCTGATAAAGCAAATTCAATCATAAAGATGAGAGAAAGTATTACGTGTATGAGTAAATTCTTGCACAGAAAGAAAATAAATAAAGGCAGTTAAAGTAAATACAGCCCAGTAAAACTGAATCATGTCCAAAGTGCTCAGCTCTAACTCTCACAAATGAAGGTGTCTCTGTGTTCCAGCAGCCTGTGCAGAAGCACACAGGCTATCATATTTTCTCTGACAGGAACAAGCAATTGTCCCAAGACCAAGAGGCATTTATTTGTTTGTTCTTTTCTTCCTAAAATTCTCCAAGTAGCAGGTTTGGATTGGGGAGAAACACTCCTAGGCCAGGCAACAGAGCCACATCAAGTGATGTGCTGCTCTGGGAAAGCCTTCAGCAAGGTGCTGTGTCCTCCAACTAACTGGATTAACTCTTATTAATTGTGTTTACTCTCAAAAGCTGCTGCTGGAATGCGAGAAGGAATCACTGCAATTTAATTTTTCCAGCTCTGAAAAGCTCTTTGTTCCCACACTCTGAGTTGTGAAAGAGGTTTCCCTCTGCTCCCTAAGCTGTTCAAACAGATCTGGAGCAGAGCAGCACCATGTGTTGCTGGTAGGCACTTACTGCTTTACCTTGCTGCTTCTCATTCACTTACAACTACCAAAATGACTTTTTTGTTTAGCTGAGGGAACTGAGGTGGTTTAGTATCTCTCTCTCTACCCAGTCACCTCAGTGGAGCAGATGAGCATCAATGTTCACATAGCTCCTAACACACTGCTGCTTGTCCTTCTGAGCAGCTCTCTTTGATTTGGGGAGTTAAGTGAAGAACAAAGCTGGCTCAGAATAAAACATCAGACATTTTAAGGCAAGAGCAATTCGTGTCCAAAGCTGGTCCAGCCTCAGTTAAAGATGCTCAAGGCCAATGTGCTACTGCACAAGTTCAGTTGATGAATATTTGCAGCAACACAAGCCTAGCCTTAGGGCTTTGGGCTTTCTGTAAAGCATTAGGCATTCCTAGGCTAAGTTTACCACTGGGATACAGAGCCCTGGCCCAGCAGTGCAGCTCCACTGTCTTTCTGTTGCAATCCATGCTTGTCAAGCACAGTGGATCATTTCTACAAGGCTTTCCCTGAGAGCCAAGAGGTGCACTTCCTAAGCAACAATTCCTCATTTCTAACGGAGCTCAGGTCAGATCAGAGGGTGATTTATTAGCTTTCCTCACCTTCTGCTCCTATTTTGCTACAGAGATCAGAAATTGAGATTTAGATACTTTAGAGTCTTGGTTTCAAAGTCAAGAGATTATTTTTTAATCTTAAATTTAGGCATGTTCCATCCTGCTTAGGGTCACTCATTGTGAAGAGCAGTGAGTATCTGCCTGCCTCTGGAAAATGAAAGCATTTAACTTCTAAAAGAGGAGGGGGAAAAAAAAATCAAATAAAAAGCCAACCATTTTTGAAAGCATCCATATTTAGTGGAAACACAGAAGAAAAGATATTTGTCTAAATAAATTACTCTCAGCAAAATGTTATTGCCACAATTACTGGCAATAAGAACACAAATAACAAGAGCAGGGACTTCAAAGAATCACAGAATCATTAAGGTTGGAAGAGATCTCTAAGCTCATCCAGTCCAACCATACCACTAAACCATGGCCTTAAGTACCATATCTAGATGTTTTTGGAACTCCAGCACCTCCCTGGGCAGCCTGGGACAAGACTGAACAACCCTTTCAAGGCAGAAATTCCTCGAAAGAAGACAAAGCCAGTGTCCACTTCTCTGTGACCCATGTAAAGTATTCCCAATTCTAAGATCCATGAAGCTGGGTCACATCCAGAAAAGGGTTCTGATAAATAGCCCAGAGATGAGCTCTTTTTGCAGCAGGAAAACCAGAATAAAGAGGAGAAAACCTGGAAAGAACTGTTTACTACTGGAACAATTTACAAAGCAGATATTCCCTGGAGGTGGAATCAAGCATAACAGATAATACAAATGGATGTTTCTGACATACTGAAGCACTACAGAAGAAGTTGCCACTGGAGTAAGGTTTTTAATAAAACACTTAGAATAAGATCACTATTTGAATACTGGAAATAGAATGCCACCATGTGTTCTGCATCTCAAGGAAAGCTGTGTTAAAAGCCCCAGACAAACTCCTTTCTTGCCATCTAACTGAACTGAATAAGGCAGAAAAATGTTACAATACTAACACTAATCTACTGGTTTTGCCAGTGGCATTTATTTTCTCCTTGCCCCGTGTGGTTGTTATGTTAGTAAGGCTAGGGTTTAACATATTGCAAAGTAAAGAGAAGAGGGGCATTTTGAGCTCTTTCTCCATCATCTCCTTGAGATGAATCTATTTGTGCTTACTCATGGCTCTTTTGTATCACACAGACCTGCTTGTTCTCTCTGGAACATCTGAGGACAGTAAGTGACTCAAGTTTACATGATCAGATTCATTTTTCTCTCCTTCTAATGGAAAAAGACAGACATTAACTCACCCCTCTCTTTACACAGATTTATGATGTTCAATAATTGTCTGTTATTATTACTGTACATTGTAATCTATTTCTAATGAATCCCTCTTGGTTATGGTGAAGCAAGTCTTGCATAATAAATTCTAATCTGGTAGTCATTATCTTTGTTAATATTTTACAGACTACATTTATTACTGAGATTAAGAAAGAGTTTGTAGAGTGCTTGGTATTTTTAGTGTTTTTAAGTGCTAGCTCTTCTAATTAGTGATCTCTTTGAATTTGCCTTTTTCTTAGCTCAGTAGTGGTAATTTCTTTCTAAAGTCTCTGAGTGGGCAACACAAGGCACAAAACTCTCCTGGAATTCTGAGCCTGGGTGTTTCCTTCTGGGCTCTCTTAGCTCAGCTGATTGATGCTGCTTGGGTTCAAGCAGATGCATGGCCCTGGAGCTGACAGGAGCAGAAGTGGCTGCAGATGATCCCACCTGGGGATGGGACAGGATGTGGGATTTGTGGACTTTAGCAAAGCTTTCCATGCTGTCTCCTATGGTATCCTCATTGCCAAACTTCAGAAGTGTGGATTAGGAGAGTGTGCTGTGAGATGGATTGGGAACTGGCTGAAGGACAGAGCCCAGAGAGCTGTGGTCAGTGGAGCAGAGTCTAACTGGAGACCTGTGACTAGTGGTGTGCCCCAGGGGTCAGTGCTGGGGCCAGGACTGTTCAATATATTCATCAATGATCTGGATGAAGGGGGAGAGTGTTCCCTCAGCAAGTTTGCAGATGATCCCAAGCTTGGAGCAGTGGCTGGCACACCAGGAGCTGTGCTGCCATCCAGAGTGACCTGGACAGGCTAGAGACATGGGCAGGGAGAGACTGAATGACATTTAACAAGGGGAAGTGTAAAGTACTGCATGTGGGAAAGAACAAGCCCATGGATCAGTCCAGACTGGGAACTGATGTGTTGGAGAAGAGCCCTGGGGAAAAAGCTCTAGGAGTGCTGGTGGCTAGGAGGATGCCCATGAGGCAGCAATGTGCCCTTGTGGCCAAGAGGCCAATGGCATCCTAGGATGCATGAAGAGGAGCGTGGCCAGCAGAGCCAGAGAGGTTCTTCTCCCCTCTCCTGTGCCCTGGGGAGGCCTCCCCTGGAATGCTGTGTCCAGTTGTGGGCCCCTCAGCTCCAGAAGGATAGGGAGCTGCTGGAGAGAGTCCAGCCCAGGGCCAGCAAGATCCTGAAAGGAGTGGAGCATGTGCCCTAGGAGGACAGGCTGAGAGAGCTGGGTCTCTGCAGCCTGGACAAGAGGAGACTGAGAGGAGACCTCAGCAATGCTTAGAAATATGGGAAGGGTGAGTGTGAGGAGGAGAGAGCCAGGCTCTGCTCCATGGCATCCAATGGTAGGACAAGAGGCAATGGGAGCAAGTTGGAGCACAGGAGGTTTAGGATTAAGCTGAGGAGGAACTTGTTTGCAGTTCAGGTGCCAGAGCACTGGCCCAGGCTGCCCAGGAGCCTGTGGAGTCTCCTTGTCTGGAGCCATTGCAGAGCTGCCTGGACACATTGCTGTGTGAGCTGCTCTAGGTGCTCCTGCTCTGGCAGGGGGGTTGCACTAGATGAGCTTTCTAGGGCCCTTCCAGCCCCTGACATTCTGGGATTCTGTGAATGTTCTCCAGCCATTTCTGTTCCACAGTTCTGGGAGAGAAGAGATTTCTTTGGGGCAAGTAGTAAATCTCCTCAAGCTGGAAAGCTGCTTCCCATCTCCTAGTTAGAAGGTTTGGGAGTGCACTCTCCTCTTTCTAATACCTTTTACAGTTCCAAATGTCTTGGCCTAGAGATAACAACTGGGGAGCTATTATCAGCTCTTGTAATCTCATTCCATTGCTGCCTTGATGCCAGTTAGCCACGGCACAATCCACACTAAACCACTGAGGGAGAGAGAGCTCAGCCCTCACTTCATTAGCTGCATGGGAAGAGTTTGTTTAACGTGGGGAAGGGAGGGAAGAGCCCATTTCAGTCAGCTGAATAATTCCTGAGCAGTGGGATGTGCCTGAAGAAGCTCCTCCAGTGTGGTGGGCAAACAGCTCTGAGCTTGCTGCCATCAGGGTAGCTCCTGGCACAAGGAACCAGCAGAGCTTTTGCCCAAGCTCTTTGTGCCTTTGTGTGGGTGAAGGGTGGAGGAGTGATGCTCATTTTTAGTTCCCCTGCAAAAGCTAATTGGCCTTTTGGCAGTTAGGTTTGACCACCAGAGCTGGTTGGATAAACTTTGGATGATATGCAGTGGAAAATGCTGATTTGTTCAAGTTGTACTGGGTTCAACTCAGGGGTTCTGGAAAGGTTTCAATGGGCTTGTGGTAAAAAAGTGTTAAACCTTTGCAGTAGATGAATAATTAGGTTCTGACCTAAGGATTAACTCTGCTTTCCTGGGGCAAAACCTGAACTTTTACATATTGGGCAAATATTTGCTGTGCTATGATAAGCAAAAAACATTCTGCCTGGAGGGAAGCAAGGACCTCTGCACCACAGAAACCTTCCAAGAGTCTCCAAGGGAACCTGCAGCATCATCCTGCTGTAAGCTAGCAGGACTGCTCTCTGCCTGCCTCCAGGAGCACTTCAGAGACTCCTGTGGTGTATCCATCATTTCTCCTGGATGTCTTTCTGAGCTGGGATCTGTTTTTCAGAGCCCTATCTTCCTGTGCCATTTGGCAAGGCTTTGTTTTCTACTGCTGGAAATGATTTTGGATGTCTCTTTTCCTCATCCCTCACAAGAGATTGTTTTCCTTAGCTTCTCCTGCTTTATCTAACACCCTGTGTAGAGAAGCTTTTCTTTCAGCACATCTAAACTGAATGTTGTCAGGATAAAACCATTTCTCTTCGTTCCAATGTGTTCTTCATAAGTAATGCCCAATGAGCATTATTAAACCAGAAGAATATTAAAGCAAGAGATTGTTTTGATGAGCAGTGCCTTTCCCTGCTGGAGTGTGGAGTTCCTGACTAAGTTTACACAGCAAAGCAGAAGACAGGAGGCAGATGGCTAGGGAACACCAGCTGACCTTCAACACTCCAAACATCCATCCCCAAATTCTGCCCTATCAGCACTGCTTCACATGGAGATATCCATGAAGAGCAATTCAGGAGGGAGATAACTCAGGCTCCTTCCACTTTGAGCCCTGATTTATGTGCCAAATTGACAGTGGTGAACTCAACCATCACCAAAGGCAACAGAAAACAGCTGGCAGAGGAAGGCCAGCCCCAAGAAGTCATCTACAGCTGACTTTTGTTGCACTGTGAGATGGGCAAGTGGCAGAAAGGTGAGCGTGGAAAGCAGCAGACAGCAAAGCTTGCAGCTATCTCAGCAGCAGGTCTCCAGCTGAAGGAGTTTTCTTCTCTCTGCTAATGGATAACACCTTGCTTATGAAGCTCCAAGAGTGAGCCTTTGGCTGCTTCCAGAACAGGAATGTTTACTCAGAACAGCTGTTGCACTGATGGAAAAAGATCAACCATGGAAACGAAGGAAAACCAGGCAAGAAAGAGAGTAGATAGGAAAGGGCATGTAGCCAAGAGATTTCCCCCTAAGTGAAGCCCCAGAGAAGGGGTCACAAGTGCCCTGAACTTGCTGGGAAACCTTGCTTGCTGACCACAATTCCAAGGGGTGCATCTTCTTGGAAGCACAAAGAGTTCCAATCCCTGAGGACACAGTTGTGGTCAGTTCTGTGATGCTACCTCCATTCCACAGGTGAATTCAGACACACACCAAGGGCCCAAAAATTCCATCAGAAATTTGCAAGCATGCATTCTTGGAAGAACAAATTCAACACAAGTGTCATGTTCAGGAATGGGGGGAAAGAAGGCAGAGCAACAAAACTCTACAGAGAAAAGAGACAGCCCAGACAGAAAAAGTGAAGCAAAGCCTGAAATGTTAGAGCTGTCTAGCTTCTGAGCCAGGGGATGCACCTGGTACAGCATCCTGGGAGAGAGACTTGAGAGGAAAAGAGAGGTTTCCTACTCCCTTTGAAGTGGGGAAAGAAAGGCAGAAAAGGGAAGGGAGAGATCAAGGAAAGCTTAGAGGAAAAGAAAACAAAACGGAGAAAGAGGGATCAGAAACAAAGAGCAGCAAAATCAAAGGGGATGGAGGCAGAAAGGCAAAGAGGAGAAAGTGACAATAAAGGAATAAGAGGGAAAAAGTCACTCAGACATGTGCCTACTGAAAGCCATTGAAAATACACTTCTAAAGCCCTCAGAAAACACCTAGCAGGAGCCATCAGATCCGTGTCTGTGCAGCAGCAAATTGGCAGAGCTGCTTGGAGATGGGAGATGAGCAGGAGCTACCATGGGAAAGGACTGCACATGTGTTCCTAGATCTTCTGAGAGGAGGCTCAGGTTTCCCCCTGGGTGAGAATAATGCCCTCACTGCATGCAGAGATGGACACAGAGCCTACAGATGTGTGCACACATGCAGCCACCATTTAGGGATGCCTGGATGGCTTCCAAGGTAGTTGGGGGAAAAATGAGGCTAATAAAATATAATTAAACATTAATTACCCTAACTATCAAAAATAATTGACTTGTACAAAGCACAGCACTCCTATTAAAAAGGGACCTAAGGGTAATAAAAAACATATACTCTTCTGTAAGGCAGACATCCTAATTGCTAGGAAGCCATTAAATTTATAGGCAACTGTTAAAATTCTTTGGTGACTATTTAAAAGTCTGAGCACTGGACAGATTTGGTCTGAAATTGTCTACTCTAAGGCAGTCTTGGTATTAATAAGGAATAAATATTAGCATTGAGCAATCAAACCAAAGGTGCAGTGCTGCTGGGAGTAAATTTGAAGTGAAGGTGGCTGGAGCTGTCAGACAAATGCTGCTCTGTGAGTCCCTGCAAGGCACTCTCCTTCCAGCAGCTTTGCTTTCCCAAACTCTTAGGAGCAGGAGAGAGGCAAGAGCTGGCAGATGAAAGCAGGAGAGCTGAGCTCTTCAGCTGCTCTGAAGCTACATCACTTCACTCACTTCCTCAGGCTCTGCTGCTTTGGAACAGGGAAGGAAGGAACTAGGCAGAACTGGGGGAAAGACACAGGCTGCTTGAACTAAGGTCAGACAGAAAAAGCCTGAGTAGAGAAGAGTATTTCAGCAGCAAGTGGAGCTGTAGACTCAAACAGCTCATGCCCAGGACTCTCCTACTTGCACTTCAGGCTGTCTGACTTCAGCCTAGAGCTTAGGCTGCTCCTTGCAGTGCCCATTAGTGTGTGCAGTGTTTCCAGAATGACTTTCACCCGAAAGGAATGTGGTTTGTACACCCTAACCCTGCTCTGTGAGGTGAATCAAAGCCTGGGAACTGCTGTGTTGGAGAAGAGCCCTGGGGATGCAGCTCTGGGAGTGCTGGTGGCTAGGAGGATGCCCATGAGGCAGCAATGTGCCCTTGTGGCCAAGAGGCCAATGGCNTCTGGGATTCTGTGATACTGTGAAGTGGGGATGACCAAGAGACTGACTTGAGATGCAACTCCTGACCCAAAGCAGGGCTCTACTGTAGATCACACAATCATTCTGGTTGGGAAAGCCCTCTGAAATCATCCAGTCCAACCCAACAGTTCCATGCTCACCACTAAGCCATGGCCCCAACACCACAGCTCCATGTGTTTTGAAGCCCTCCAGGGATGGTGACTCCATCACTTCCCTGGGCATCCTCTGGTGAAAGAAATGCTTCCTAAGATCCAAACTAAACCTTCTCTGGCACAGCTTGAAGCCATTTCTCCTCTTGTCCTATGTCTCATCTCCTGGGAGAAGAGATTGAGCCTCATCTCACTGTCAGGAGCTGGATTCTATTTACTTGTAAAGGTTTGGGTCTAGTCCACATAGAAAAAAAGAGTTGGACTGGAAATAGACAAAATGCAGAGCACAAAAGTTAATTTTCCTGAGCCTATCCTTAATCAAGGAAATGAAAATTGTAGAAAGAGGGGGAAAAAAAAAGAATCTATTTCACTTATTCCTTAGGCTCTGCTCCTCCTCTCCTGCTTGTGTGCTAAGCTACTCCCTTCACTCATTTTGAGAAAACATTGGCATTCTTACATAAAGTGACTCCTAAAAAGAAGTCAAACTCTTCAGGCAGATGTAATCTATCCCTGTGAGTTGGTGGAGGTGCCATGGCATGAAGCAGCTCTGGCATATGGTGCCCTCCCTTCTTCTCCAAGACAAACACTAAAATAGCAAACTCCATTGAAATGGGGAAGGAATGACAGTGCCATCTGAGAAACTGTCATTCCTAGGAGACATTCTCATTGCTGTGTTCAATTTACTACAGTCCACCAACCAAACTTAGAGCTCCCCAAGCAGCTCTGGTACTAGGCCATGCCTTCCTTCATTCATCAAAGGCAAAGCTGCCATCTCCAGAATCAGCTGAAAGGATCCTGGCTTTGGTTGTCATATCATAGCTCATCTCTTTAAATGACAAGAAAGCAAAGTCAAGTCTTTCTGATTTCACCTCTTCTCCCCAAATTTTCCATGCCATGCTTTACTTTCTGGACATGTAGCAGGTTGAACTGCTTCTATGCTACCAATATTTCTCTTCCATAACCAATTCATCAGCTAAAAAGAGCAAGCAAGCAACTCTTTTTAGTATAATATTGCTAGTCATGCTTCTGCAGTGTTGTTTTTTGCTTGTAAAGAAAAGGATTTCTTCCTTCTGCAGTTGTTGCCCATCCATGTGTGGGACTGGGCCAATTCAAGCAACATTTCTCTATAAAGTACACTGATGAATGATCCAAAATCCCAGGCAAGTTTTATTGCCTCCCTGATGCTCCTCAAACTGCAAAGCATCTGCAAAAAGATTGAAGCTATTCCTAGGTAATACCTCAAGTTTCTTACAGACTTTTGGCTCTTTCAGCCCAAAAAGAAGGTGGAAAAAAACTGAAAGACCTAAGTTCTGGAGGACATCCCAGGCATAGGCAGGTGCCCAGAGGATGGGGCTCTGACTCCTGGATCCTTTGCTTTTACATCAGGAATATAAGATGCTTGATGCCTCTGAGGGATGGACACTAAGAGGAGGGAGGAGATTGCTCTTTCTGCTCCACACAGCTTCACCAGGGCTAGAACACAGAACCTAACAAAACCCAAGAGCTCCACATGTATGAAAACAGCCCAAAATGAAGCCTTCTTTCTTTTCTTTCTTCCCCCCTAATGGATTTGGTTTCTTCTCTAGGCTACAAATAATTCAGGGGCAAACAGAATGCTGTGGTCAGGAAGATAAATTGGAGCCTTTCTTCATTGCAGAGGTTAACTGTGCACCTGCATCACTCCCAAATGCTGCTCTACCACATGCCTTCCATTTGGTATTGAACCATTATTAGACACAGCCAAATTAAGCTCATTTCCCTGCCTTTATTTATATATAGCTATGGGAGCTGATGCACACTGGGGAAAGAAAGAACAATGGATGATGATGATGATGATGTTGAGAAGCAGAACCTTACCCAAGCTAGCTTGCACCTTTCAAAGGATCAAATGGCTCCTGTTAGATTCAGGATAACTTTCAAACCACACACAATCACCAAAGGAGTTCTTTTCATTGCATGATTAATAATATCATCTCTTCCAAGCTAATTTCTAGGACACTGCTGTTTATACCAAGCCAAGAGGAGTGCACATTGAATTTTGCTAGTGTGGTAAAAGTGATGTCAAGAGAAAAAAAATCCCTTCAGTATGTTTATTGAATGGATAAAAGATGAAGTGAGCAGCAGTGGAGATAAGCACCCTGCAGGCTGTTTGCTTTGTCACAATGTGCCCAGGCAGTAATCCCTGACAGTCCTGCTTGGGAAAGAGAAGTTGGGGTTTATTTTTTCAAAGCTGTGCTGGCTGCTGCTTTCTAATGCCTTGGCCTTTTACCAGGGGAAACATGAAGGCAGCAATTCACACAACTGAACTTGAAAGAGCTAGCAGACAGACAGAGTTAATTTGATTTACAGCATATGCAGGAGCAGAGTTCTTTTCCTTTTCCATCCCATCTTAATGGGAGAGCAGAAAAATCCAATTTCTGCCTCCCACCAAATCCAAGCACCTTCCACTTAGGTGGATGTAAGAATTACATCCCTTAGGTGGATGTAAGAAGAGCCAAATTTGACCCAGACCTTGATGTTCTCTTCAGGAGAATCAGGAATTTTGCTTCCCAACTTGACTACATTACTCTGCCACTATCATTGTCCTCATTTGGTTACTTCCAAGAGCCTTTCCAAAGCAGATGCCACCTGGATTTGAGGCCCTCAAAGGCTGAAGGCAGAAAGACAAGTAAGAGGTGAGGTGGCAAATAACACAATAAAAGCATGCACTTGAACAAAAAACAACAAACAAGTCATTTCACAATCAATCAGCTCCTCTCCTCATGTCAGATGCTGCTCTCCCAACAAACAGCTCTGCTCCTGCTTCTCTTGGAACTGTTGGCCAGCTTCATGCTTGGATTGCTCAGGTCTCCTCCTCCTTTGCTACAAGAGGTGGTCTCCATTCTCCATCCCAACCTTTTCTTGGTGATTTCTAGCCTTCAGAGGGTTGCATTTGGCCTCCCCAGAGGGATGGGGAGGCTGGATAGAGAGAAAAATGCTTCGTGTGGGGAAGAGAGAGAAGCTCTTGTAGCCAAGGAGGAAAGGGCTTGAATCTAGCTGAGTGCAGTGAGGCCAAGGCTGAAGCATTTCCAAGGAGAAAACTTCAAAACCACTCAGCCCTTTGCCTGGAGAGAAGGCAGAGGTGGGATATATGGTGCCTCCAGCTCACTGCCCTTGTGTTGGACACAGATTGAGCAGAAGAAGAGTTGATGCCATTGGTGATCCTGGACCACGTGAAGCCAACGTCAAGGGACAACTGAAGCTGCTGAGATACAAACCCCACTACCTTTCTGATCTTCTGTAGAGCATGTCCACTGCAGAAAGAAGTTGCCTAGCACTTCTGCTTTCCCCCTTCAATGACCCAAGAAGCCTTTGGCCCAGGTAAATAAGCTAGCTGCAGGAATTGAAGCTTGTGTGAGGCAGACAGCACAGAGTTAATGGCTATACTCCAGTACTGCTGAGCTGCTTCACAGGGTCAGCAATCACTCCTTGCACAGATCCTCACCCACCTCCTCCTGGGCCTGACTGCAAGACACACAAATAAAGCAACACTGAGCAACTAACTGCACGTGGGCCTGCTAATGATTACACAGGTATCAACACAACAGAAACCAGGTGTAAGCCTGGAGGAGTTTAGCACAGTTGGACACACACAACAGAGCACAGACCTCTACGAGAGAAAAACACCCGAGAGTGAAGGCACTAAAGCAGAAGGATGCAACGTGGGGAAAGCAGATAGCTTTGTCTAAGTCTGAAATGTCATCCTGGAGGACAATGGGGACAGGCAGGACACAGAGCTGGCACCACTGGCTCACAGAAACACCAAGGCTCTCTCCTGAGATCCAAACAGGAGCCTGTCCTGCATGGATGCTCCCAGCCTCTGACCAAATGGAGAGAATCAGGGAAGGTGAATCCCTGGCCTGGCAATCCAAAGGAAGGGCATGCTTGCCAGAGGAGGACAAACACTTGCAGGAAAGACCAGAAAGGTGTGAGATGAGCTGGCAGAGCATTTGGGCACTGCTGAACCTTTCTGAGCTCTTCCCATGCATTTACATTCTTCTCTGACAGGTTGACTTGAACTAATAACCATGTCTAACACATGTTGTATCTCTTCAAAGCACATTTTGGCCTTTCCTGGCCCTGAGCTTTACAGATAAGGATACAAGTAAATAGATGATACGTGGGGATTTAGCTCCAGTTCAGGAAGAAAGAAGTGAAGGAAAGGAACTGGACAAAAAACACAGCACACTGTGGAAAAGGATCAGGAAAGGAAAAAGAGAGGCTTGATGGAGCTTTGGCTCATCTATAAAATACAACATTTCTGCAAAACACTACTCAAAATAACAAGCATTAGGACTTTCAGTGAAATTATGTCTTTTGACCACAGTATCTGCCCCAGACAGAAGAATTGTTTCAGATGACATTAGTTCACTTAAGAGGAAGCTGTTACAAGTCTATCCATATTTGATGACAACTCTGGAGCCATTTTTATACACAGCAGCTGGAACAAGGCAACTTGAATTAATAATGTACATTTGGAGCTTCAGCTACAGCTCAGGGGCTAGCTGAAGAGGGACTATGTTTTCATTTGTCTCACAGCACAGCACATTACTTTTGAAAAGCACCATGAAGCTCAGACACACATCTCCCAGGCTTGCCTGAAGCTAAACTAGCTTCTTGCTTGACCATGTGAGGAATGATGGAGCTGGGAGCAATCACTCCTGGGCCTCCAGCTGAGCCAAAGCCTTTGGAAGCTGCCTGGATCTCATGTCAAAGAGCTGGGACCTGCCAAGTGAACATTGACATGACTGGGGAGTTGAAAAATTGGTTCTGAATAGGAGCACAAAACAGTTTGGAAATGTCCAAGCTTACTGCAAACTGGAAGCTCTTGGTTTCACCTTGGACCAGATACACAAGTTTGGTACTTCCACCAGACCCTAGCTTGAGATGAGGACTTCTATGATGCTCTTGAGGAATGACTTGGGATTTCCAGACCTCCTCCTGCCAGTGGAATGAAGGTATCACTCCTCAAAAGGTCAAGCTAAATCACCTCAACTCTACATCTACCCAAAGAAAGATGGAGAGTTTGCAAGCCCCTCCAGTTTCTTGCTATACCTTCTATACTGTTTGAACACTCTCAAGTTCCTTTGAGCTTGAAGTTCAAGCTGCTCCTCTCAGCATCTTTCAGCCTCACTCAGCCCTGGCACAACTTGTATCATCTCTTGGCATCAGCTCCATGAGCAGCTCCTGAAAGCAAGCCCTCTCCTCTGCTTTGCAGCTTATCTCTACATTACTATTAACTGAATGCAAACAGAGATAAAGGAGGGATTTTTATAGCCACTCTATTAACAGAAGCTACTTATTCACTGAGTGTGCAAGCTGGCTTCAAACAAGCTCTGGAAGGATCATTTCCCTCAGCTCTCTCTGCTCAAGTGCTGCTAGGATTGTTAATTCAGTCTAGCTGCTTTTACCCCTGCTTGAGTCTCATAGGATTAAACAGCTTCCAAGTGATGTTTCCCAACTCTGCAAGGGGGAATTTTATCCACTGCTTTTGGGTGTTTTCTTTGGTGTCCTTGTTTCTGTGTTTCCTCACCAAGGTTGCTAGTTAGCCTCTGACAATTAATGTTTTTAGAGAACATTCCCTGGAATAATCTCTATTGCAACAGCAGACACTCAATCTTCTCTCTGTCTTCATCTCAAGGCAGTTTTGATTCAGGCTAGCCTTAAGTGTTATTAATGACAAATAAACATTTTGTTCTCCCTTTTTATTTGTTACTTTTCTTTGAAATGATGCCTCTTTTGTTTTCTATTTGAGAAAGCTTTTACAGAAAATGGTTCCTTCATGGATGAGTCTTTGGTGGCACATAGAGCTCCTGCAGATGTGATTTTAATTAGGTGGCTTGCTTCCACTTCATTTTTAAGTGGCTGTGGCAGGGACCTTTTGTTGTGATCTGTTGAATGGGAAGGGATGTCTGCTGAGGATTCTTCCCTTCTACAAGTAGTGGATTAATGAGATTTTCCTAATAAAAGCCTGGCAATCAAGTCCAGTAATCAGAACACAAGAGACACCCAAATCAGCAGAAAGAGTCATTCATTCCAGAAGTCACCACTTCTGCATTGCACTGGAATATGATTCCCAAAGGAATTGAACCTTTGGAGAGGAAGGATGTTGATGTGTTACAGTGAGTCACATTTCTTGTGTCCCTATCTCTTAGGCTAATCCTTTTTTAGGAAGAAACCTTGCCTAGGACTAAAGCAGCAATTTAGACCAGGACTTGAAACTTGTTGCCTGATTATTCTTCCCTTTGTCCTAAGCATCACTGAGAAATTAATTGCTGCCTGACTTTCTACAGAAGATGGAAACCATTCCAATTTAACACCTGTGACTCATTCCTAAGCCTTTCCAAGCAAAGAAAGAAGAGTTGTTAGTCAACACTTCTGCCCCAGTGCTGCAATATGAGCCCAGTCTCCAGGATGAGCAGCTTCAAACATTCATTAAAGCAAACCCCAGTCACATAGCTCCTCATACTACTGGAGCTAGAAGATAAAGTCCTCCAGGGAGATCAAGAGACTGATCTCCAAACTACTCATGCAAGTGCTTCCTTCCACCTTCTCCAGCCAACTGTATTCATTCCCTTTATAGAACTAAAAGCAAGCAAAAGACAGAATAACTCAGAGAGGTATACCTGGAGTTCTTTTGAGCCTGCAAACCACTATTTGCAAAGCAAGCAGCAGCTGGAACAGAAATACTTCATCCTAGTGTTAGAATCAGCTAGGGTACTATATACAAATATCATTTTTAATAAGTGCTAATGTACATACAACAGCCAAAAGAAATATTCCGTTACTTTCCCCCACTATGGCATGAATGGGAGAAGAAAATTACATTTTTATCACCAAATTGCATAAGGGTCTAATCCAAAATAGTCACTATAATAATGTCTTGCTTTTGGGAGCTCACAGCATCTCTAAAGAGTTCTCATTGGGGCTAATATGGTTCACATTGGGCCTTATCCCTTAAGCCATGAAGAAAAGTGAGTAAATAGAGTTTCCTCCTGCTCTCTGAAACACTGGGAAAGATGCTGAGCTTTTTTCTCAGGGACAGGAAGTGCTCCTGACTTGAGGAAACTGCAGCCAAAGTGCTTTGGAAGAGCACACTGAGGAACAAAGCACAGGCTTTCCCCAAAGTGTGTGGCTCTCCACCTCCAAGTACTAGGTGTCAAATGCAGCCAGCCAAAAAAAGCATCCTTCAGTCTAGGGGTAAGTCTGTGCAAAGTGCCAGGAAAAGAGGAGAGGGGAGGAAATCACTCAGCTGCAGAGCAAGAGCTCCCTGTCAGCCTCTCTGCAGCCATCAGGGTTCATTGCAACAATCTGATTTGGGGCAGCAGGCATTAGAGATCAAATTTGCCAGTGCTATAGAGTTTCCTTTATTTATTCTTTACAGAAGAAAATCATTGCTGAAGTGACCTAGAAGTTTGCCTCCTCTCACTCAGCCAAAATGAATTTCTAAGGAATAACGGGCCTGATTCTCATTATCACTAAACTATGCCTCTCCTCCTTCATCCTGACAGGGAATCTCTTTGCAGTCAATGGGATGGAATTTAAATTGCCAGCCCTCTACTAATTTTAAGGCTCCTTTATAATGGAGATAAAAAGGAAGATAAAGGGGCTTCACCACAAATAAAAATAAGGCTGTATCCAGTTCTTATTGATCCACCTACTTCCCACTTTCTGGTTTTGTGCTCAGGAAAATGATTTGGTGCATTCTTCCTTTTAAAGTCTGAGCTCAAAGTGAGACCCTCAAAGTAGGCAGGAGCTGGTGGGGTTTGGTTTTGAGCCTGAAATAATAAAAGGATGCCTCACCAAGCACACAAAATCCAGACACAGAGACTTAGGACTATGGCAGAACATAGATGGGAAGGGTGAAACAATGATAGAGAGTTTCATTCAGCAAGATCTTCTAGATTCCTGATGGGAATACTTCCCAAATGAAGAACACTTTTCAATTTAAATGAAATTAAATTTCCAATTAAGTCACAGAGAGCTGTACTCCAGCAGGAAAACCTCCTAAAAATCATCTCTCTCTTGGCCATGAATGAAACATTTCATATAGTTCAGTGCTCCAAGATAGGAAGGACAAAAAAAAAATACCTTCTGGGTTCCCCCTTGCTTTATTTTAAACTCTCTATTTTATAATGCAATGTTTGTGACATCAGCTTTAAGACTTTCTTCAGGATACAGAGTTGGATCTGTAAAGTTGACTTCAGAAAACAAATCTGATAGTCAGGCCACTTGTGTCACACAGTTTGATGTGCTCATAAATATTTAAGGCATTTTTATGCAATATGTCCATCAAATGACAAGGCAAAATAGCTCCTAAGCCTGTACCATGAATTAAAAATGGGAAAAAGAATGCATTTTCTGGGTTGGTAGCTGAAGTTAAAACAGGAAGGAAAACTCTGTTCATTTGAGCCTAATCAAGCACCAGACCTTGGGTTTTACACGGAACATCCTGGAAAATATTTGCCAACACAAAAGCAAATGCCTTTTTTTTTTATGGAATAAGGGAAATGTACACAAAGTTGGAACAGCCAGGATCTTAAAAGATGCTTTTTAACACAATTTTGTCCCTTTGAAGTGTGATTACTAGAAGTATTAGCAAAGTATGATTTCACAGTGTAATTACTCTCAGGTGCACCTTTGCTATTAGAGTCCCCTCTGAAACATCTTAAGTCATTATTCACTTTATTCCATTCTCAATTCACTGTATCAGCAACTTCCAGGGGTAGACATCATGCTCCAGAGCAACCTTGCTGTCTATTTATTACTCTAATGCTCACACTGAAGTGTGAAGACACTTGCTAAAACCTCTACCCTCCAGAAATGATGTTCTTTTTTTTGGGGGGGGATATACCCTAAGTGAATAATATGCAATTGAGAAGCTACTATTCAAAACTACAGTCATTATTTAGGGATGTAACCTGCTTGGCAAACAGCCACAGAAAGCAGGGAATTTATCTAACTGTACTCATCTATGTGTAAGCTAACTGCTCTGTTAGAAAGGGCTACAAGGCTTTGGAGGATTGATCTTATCTTAAATGGATAAGTCTATTTATTTCAATGCTATTTATTTCAATAGTCTATTTATTTCAATTCTATTTATTTCAATAGTCTATTTATTTCAATTCTATTTATTTCAATAGTCTATTTATTTCAATTCACTTCAAGCAACTAGTAGCCTTGAGCCACTGGATTGGAAATACCTAATGCTTGGTCCAACTACAAGACAAAGCTTGATGATCTTCAAGGTCTTTTCCAGCTGCAACTGTTCTAAGATTCTAATGATTCTAAGACAAGAAATGGTGGAATCAAATAGAGAAGGCACATTTTAAACTAAAATTATACAGATCTTCACTGATTTTCAGTGGAAAATCCAGACCCTCCTCACCAACTTCATTAGGACTCTTGCTGCCCTCTCAAGTCTCTTCATGAAACAAGCACATGAGATGGAAACTTGCATGTGACATAGACAAGAAGGCTAAAAAACCCTTTTTCTACACCAGTAGCAATAGCACCTGAGCTTCCTGACAGGAGACAAAGAACCTTTCTGAGGGATGTCACACTTAAACTATCCCATCCTACCCACCAATTCCCAGTATAACCATCCCCAGGATATTAAAACATGTTCTTTCTACTGAGACAAAAAAAATCCATCAGTCAACTCATTCTCTGTTTACAGATTTGCTACTTCAGAGAGCTTAACTTTGAGACATTCTGTGTTTATAAGCAAGGTAAAGTTTACCTGCACCCTCTCCTTTTCTCATGCTCTTGCATTGCTTTTTGTTAAAGGTAAGATTTCAAGGTCAAAAGAAGAAAAGTTGAATTGCAAGAAAAATAAAGGAAGAATCTTTCTCTGAAGTGAAGAGTTATACAATACCCTGAACCCTATCTGAGGAAGCAAAAGCAAATTGCTTCACTCAATAAAGAATGTCAAATTCTGTCTATTCTTTCCAGGCCCCTAGCTGCTCTCAACTATATCCTGAGGCCAAGTTTGCATTAGTTTCAGTGATGCAGAGGAAAGCATAAAAAAAGTGAACTGAAAAAGGAGCAGGGCTGAAATCTGTTTAAATTTAGTGCTGCTTCCACCAAAAAAAAAACCCAAGGTATAAAATACTGGTGTGGAAATAACCCAGTGTGAAACTTAGGCTGTGATTGTAAGGAGCCCATCAATGTTTCATTCAGCAAGCTCTTTGCTGAATGATAAGTATCAATAACTTATCTCTTCTATTTTATGCTGTTTGCTTTTGCATTGCAGTTTTTGGCCAAATTTTCACTATGCTAAGAAATATTCTTGGTCGTTTTCTGTGTTGATTTGGACCAGCATTGCCTCATTAAAAAATCACTGTAAGAGATGCATTCAGAAAGGTTTTTGGCTCCTGCTCAGTCTTTCTTCTTATCATCAAAATAGTGAGGAAACAGAGTATCAGCTCTCAAGCATTTACAAACTTTAGTAATCTGCTGGAAAACAAAATAACTGAGGAAGGAAAAAGAAGCTTGCCGAGTGGTTTCTCACTAGAGGATCTCAGTGCCATCTGTCCCACAGCTCAGCTATCAGACATTTCTTCCCTTCTTCATCAAGGCACAGTTCATTCCCCCAACTGCTGCTTAAGATCCTTGCAGCTCCCTCATTTGTTTAGTAGTTTTCTAAGCCTCTTGTGCTGGGGCAGAGCTACAACAGCTTGCAATGCAGCAAAAAAGAAAGAGAAAAACCTAGCCTGCTGGGTAGATTTAGTCAATTTTCCACACAGAAAACAAATTGCAAGCCCTCACCAAGAGTTCTCTCTCTGCACTAGCAGGCCTGACAAATGCAGACAAAAATGAGTAAATCAGGCAACTTCACATCAGGAGGAACACACACACACAAAAAAAGGCTCCTGCTCCAACAGCTGCTATCATAATTAAGAACAGATTTCATCACTAAACTCTTGCTGCTTGTGTCTGCAGCAAAACAAATACACAGATGTGGCCCATTTGCATGCTGAAAAACGTGTGCCATGGAACTGAAAGAGATGTGCACTTGCAGCTCTGAAATAGTCACTTTGTAACAGGAAACAATGGGGGTAGTTTGCATGCTAATCCTCTCTCTGCTCATCAAACTCATTCAGTCACTATATGACCTATAATGCAGCACTAATCCCTAATAAGCTTGCACTTGTGCAATCCAAGCCCAACATTTGTTACCCTGCCCAATAAAACACCATTTCACAGCACTGTCAGATCTGTCCTCGAGCATTTCTCTTGGAAAAGGACATGATTTAGAAGAGGGGGGGAAAAGGGGGAAATGGGAGAGTGACTTCTTTGAATGGTGACATCCACTCAAATTGATTGCTCCTTCCTTTAGCCACACGTTTCCAAAGGTCACCTAGCATCATCTAGGAGAGGAGGAATGCAATCCTTTTAAAGGCAAAAGGGTTGAGCATCATGCCCTGTGCAAGTTGGGGGGGGGATTATTAATGGCAGCAGTGACTGAACCCTCCCAACTGCAACATGCCCATCAGAAAGTGCAGACTGACAACACAAAAAGTTGCTTCTCCTCATCCCAAACACACATCTTTGTGAGCTAAATAACCTAGCTGGTTTTATATACACTCTCCTAACAGTATTGTGGAATGGTTTCCTGCCTGTAATTCTGTGCTAAGTAAAGCAAGAATATGACTAGCAAGGCCCACAGCCTGTTTAAAGAGCAAAGGTGCTGATCATCTCAAGAACAGTTTCACCTCAGATGTATTTCAGTCATGCCACTATGCTTTCCCTAGTCAATCCATTTGTTCAATTCCAATCCCTCTCTAGAATCCATTTGCTTATTTTTAAGCACTAAACAGAAGTAGATGGTTGAGTTGGAACACAGTTGTCTGCCTGATCAAAGGAAACTGATGCTGGAGATCCTCAAACCTCCATGTCCTCACCTTCTGGTGCTCAAGTGTTGTGTGAGGAGCAGCTGAGGGAATTGGGCTTGGTTAGTCTGAGGAAAAGGATGCTCAGAGGAGACTGATGGCCATGCCCTCCCCAAGCAGGGGGAGATACCCACCAGAAGGTAACAGTACCAAGAAACAGAACCCAGGTCTCCTGAGCACTGCAACTCAGCATCCTCTTGCACATCCTGCACCACCCCATCCTCCTCTTTCTTGTCCTGTTCAGCAAAGGACATCAGAAGTGCCACACTGTCCTGGTACTGTTGTGTTTGAAGCCATCTATGATGTCAATACAGCATACTAGACCTTGAAGTGCCCATGTTATTGAAAATAAGTGAGCCCCAGACTTGATGCACAGGTTCCCAAGGCAGGTGATGCTGCATCTGGACCTTTGTGTGCACAGCAAAAGGAGGTCACATCAGGACTTGAATCATCAAGGCTCCATCTCTTTCATAAGCAAAATTCTCTGGCATTTCAGAATCAGCCTTGTGTTTGAACCATGAAATAGCTTTGCAATGAAACTTGTTGGCTTGATGTCTTGAAAAAACAGAGTTTTTCCAGAGTGCTGCATAACTTTAGTATTTGTTCTTCCCATAATAATATTTTCATCTTGAAGGATGGCTCTCCAAAGCTGCTGCTTCAAGAGAAAAGGGGACAGAAAAGCTTAGCTCTGCTGAAGGACCTTTTCCACCTTAATGGCAATGCCCATAAAGAAGGAAGTGCAGGATTGTGGTCTGCTGTGTCCCAGGAGGAACAGCAAGCAGCCCATTCCTCCTGGGCACATGTGGATTGTGTTTGGGTTCTCCAGGCCTCATTCCTCTTTGTTTGGCAAATGTTGTGTGTACATTTTTCAGATGAGTTTGCAGAGGTTTCCAAGGGAACTCAGGGTCAGGATTTCTTTTTGTTTCCTCTAGTCCACTTTATCACAAAGGTACCATCAGTTAACTCTTTTGCAGTTGTTCCCTTTCTTTGTTTTCTTTTGTGGGGGGATCAGTAAAAAAAAAAAGATAAAGTAGCAAAAAAATCACAAAATAAAGTGAATTTACTTTATGTATTTAAAATTATTAATTTCTTAGCAACCAGTTAAGTAATCTCTGCAAAGTTATGTCCTCACAGCACTCGAGTACAGTATCTTCTGTTCTATTAGAGCAAAGAGGAGTCAGGGAAAATGAGGCTCAGAAATCAGATAACTAAGCTGTGTCTGAGTATTCCCTAGTGTATCCTACATCAACAGCAGTCAGGGAATTGTTTTGCTCTGGAAGGACACAAGCTTTGGGAGTTGGGATGGCTCCTTCCAGCCCTCTTTGCATGAAAGTCAATGAAGCTTAGTTCAAATGCAATTTTACTCAACTCATAAACTAAAATCCTCGTGTTCTTAACAATATTGATCTCTCTAAGGCCTTCATGAGTGCCAAGGTTGGTTTGTCTGTATGCAAAGCATTAAAGAGCAGGGTGGAGGGATGGGTTAGTCAAATGGGGACATTTTTAATCAAGCCTCATCATTTAGATGCATTTTGAAATCTGAAACAAATGTTTGATTGCAAGTTATTGGGTCAGAGGTAGCCTTCAGTTGCCAGGTATTGTTGTTACAATGGAGAAATGGTAGCATTAGTTTAATGGATTATAATAGCCCAGGGTAATGATCCTTAGCTCAGTGCTACTGAAATACCTTGACAACAGCAGTTGAAGTCAAGGGGACCATGGCAAGTGCAGTCTGCAGCCCATTAGGCATCATTTCAGCACATCTTTATTGCAATAAAAACTGCATTTCAGCTTCAGCTGTCATGTTGGCAATTTAGAAATGCTCTATCTGTGTTACAGGGGTTTCACACAGGCCCTCTGGAAAACCAGAGATTAAACTATTAATAGGGTGCATGGACACTGGGAACTTATTGGGGTGCCCCTCTGGAGCCCTTTTGTTGGCCTGCCTTCTCCAGATGGAAGTCTCCCATACCACCTAGGTTGCACATTCAACTTCACCTTCTCCATCCTTTCCTCCTTGTCTCACTCTTCCTCCCAAGTGTGGTCTTTGCTCACCTTAGTAAGCCTTCCTCCTCCTCCCAGACATCATCTGTGCTTTTCCCTTTGGCTACGTCTCTCAATACTGTGCCTATCTCCTTTCTTCAGGTTAATTCACTTTCCAGGCTTGTGTTCATCTCTCCTCTGCTCTCTCACCCTGTGCTTCTCTACAGCACCTTGAAGAATAAATTCTGACCTCAAGCTTTGCAAAAAACATGATCAGGAATTTCAGCTTCTTGTCAAACTCCACAACAAAGCATCTTGCTGAAAAACAGGTGGGGTAAGGAAGGAGATGCAGAGCTGATTTGTCCTCCCAGCTCTTGGCAGCATCCTGCAATTTTCCCTCTCTGCTGTGCATTTAACAGGAATCTCTAAAGCCTACCTGAATGAACAGAGTCTCATTTTTATCACAGTTTCATCAATAATTTGGTGTGTGTGTGTGTGTGTGTCTACTGCTTGTTACCCAATCTGTGAAATACAGTTTTGTGGGGAGAAAAAAAACCAACCCAACCAACCAACCCCATCCCACAGCCTATAAAACCTGTTGGTCTAAAGATAAGCATTTTAGTTCCTATCCCATTCAATGTGGTCACAGGAGAAATCACAGCTTATGCAACTATATCAGAAAGAGATTAATCTATTTCAGACTTAACCCAAAATGTCATAAAGGACCTCATGAATTTAGATAGGAATCCACTTATTATCCAAAGACATTTTCCTATTGAGGAAGAACAGCCTCGATTGCTGCCTATATTTATCCCTTGCTTCAATCCAATTCCTGTTCTCAGTGGCTCTCATTGATTTTTTTTAGGACAATTATCAAACAGAAATGCTGAACCAACTGAAGGCACAACTCTGGAGCCTTTTCCAAGCCTGGAAATGAAGATGCTGCTCCCTGCCAGTGGCTTCCTGGCTCCCAAGGTGACAGCAGCACAGTCACATCCAGAAGGGTTTGTTCCTCTAACAGCACCACAGTTTGCCATTTTCAAGTTGGTTTGGTGTTTCAAACCACTTGAAATTCCTTTGTTCATCTACTGTGATCATGCCCAAACCCACAATTTTAAAACAAGGAGGCAAATAGCTGGAATTTCTTGAAATGAAGCAAAACTTTTTTGCCTGGCTCCAAACTGCTACTCTTCAGTTGCAGCTGGAAGAGACCTTGAAAGCTCATCAGTGCAGCCTTTGTCCTAGCTCTAGCAACCTGCTCAATGATGCTTCCCAGTGCAACATCCACCTGGCTCAAACACTTCCAGGGATGGGGACTCAGCCACCTCCAGCCTCTCCAGCTGCCTCTGGAAAGCCTCCCTGCCCTCAAGCAGATCCACACTGGCACCCAGCTTGGTGTCATCTGCAAGCTTGCT